>SJYC01113644.1:0-33263 GCA_006408675.1 Madoqua kirkii
AAAAGACGCTTACTCCTTGGAAGAAAAGTGATGACCAACTGAGATAGCATATTCAAAAGCAGAAACATTACTTTGCCGACTAAGGTCCATCTAGTCAAGGCTATGGTTTTTCCTATGGTCATGTATAGATGTGAGAGTTGGGCTGTGAAGAAGGCTGAGCGCCGAAGAATTGATGCTTTTGAACTGTGGTGTTGGAGAAGACTCTTGAGAGTCCCTTGGACTGCAAGGAGAACCAACCAGTCCATTCTGAAGGAGATCAACCCTGGGATTCCTTTGGAAGGAATGATGCTAAAGCTGAAACCAGTGCTTTGGCCACCTCATGGGAAGAGTTGACTCACTGGAAAAGACTCTGATGCTGGGAGGGATTGGGGGCAGGAGGAGAAGGGGACGACTGAGGATGAGATGACTGGATGGCATCACGGACTCGATGGACGTGAGTCTGAATGAACTCTGAGAGATGGTGATGGACAAGGAGGCCTGGCATGCTGCGATTCATGGGGTTGCAAAGAGTCTGACATGACTGAGCGACTGAACTGAACTGAACTGAGTTAATTTCACCATCAAAAAAGGTTAATTTTTTATACAGATGATAGATATACAGCAAGTGATGGCTAATAACACATTGATTGGCCACACTTCTGCCTATTTCTATCTCTGTCACTGGCAACTGGGTCACTAAGGCTAATGAAAGAGTCACTTTGAGCAACAGTTAGATGTTACATTAATTGGACATACTTTAACAACTAACTATATGATGCAGTATTGTTGTTAATTAAGTACAAAGACCCCTCAGATTTTGTCACCTTGAGAGAATTTCACCCACTGCTCTGCTTGGCAATCAGTTTCCTGTTGTTCTCTTTAGCAAGATTGAGGTGAGCATCTTTTCCTTGAGGAAGAGAAATCCATGGTGTGTTGTCTCTGTAAATAAAAAAATGTCAGACAGCTGGGTGAAAAAGCTGCTGACATTGGCATCTTTGACATGAGCCACACCAAAAAAATCTAATTCTTGGTCACAACAGTTCTTCCCAAGTTCAGTTCAGTTCAGTCACTCGGTTGTCTTCGATCCTTTGCGACCCCATGAGTCGCAGCATGCCAGGCCTCCCTGTCCATCACCATCTTCCCGGAGTTCACTCAAACTCACGTCCATCGAGTCAGTGATGCCATCCAGCCATCTCATCCTCTGTTGTCCCCTTTTCCTCCTGCCCCCAATCCCTCCCAGCATCACGGTCTTTTCCAATGAGTCAGCTCTTCGCATGAGATGGCCAAAGTACTGGAGTTTCAGCTTTAGCATCATTCCTTCCAAAGAAATCCCAGGGCTGATCTCCTTCAGAATGGACTGGTTGGTTCTCCTTGCAGTCCAAGGGACTCTCAAGAGTCTTCTCCAACACCACAGTTCAAAAGCATCAATTCTTTGACACTCAGCTTTCCTCACAGTCCAACTCTCACATTCACACATGACCTCTGGTAAAACCATAGCCTTGACTAGAAGGACCTTTGTGGGCAAAGTAATGTTTCTGCTTTTGAATATGCTATCTAGGTTGGTCATCACTTTTCTTCCAAGGAGTAAGCGTCTTTTTTAATTTCATGGCTGCAGTCACCATCTGCAGTGATTTTGGAGCCCAAAAAGATGAAGTCTGACACTTTCCAGTGTCAAACAATGAAATCAATAATCTTTTCCATCTCCAAATCAATCTGAATGGATTCATTGATCTTGCTGAGGGGATCAGGGTATCAGATGGTATGAATATCATGAGTCAACAGTTGTGGGATCCTGTTTGAGCCAGTACAATTCTTCCTTATATTGTACAGTTTATATTTGGCTTACTTAGGTCTGTGAAATTGAACAGCAAAGTAACCCTTGATGATGTGTTGCTGCTATCTAGTCATCAAGTCATGTCCTATCCTTTGCAACACTATGGACTATAGCATATCAGACTTCCATGTTCTTCACTAACTCCTAGAGCTCAAACTGTTTGTCCAGTGAACTGATGATGTCATCCAAGCATCTCATCCTCTGTCACCCCCTTCTCTTCCTGCCATCAATCTTTCCCAGAATCAGGGACTTTTCCAGTTAGCTGGCTCTTCATGACAATGAACAACAAAGTAACCCTTGATGATGTAGAATAGACCAAAATTCTTTCCAATCTTGTCAATATTGATGATGTCCATAAATCCTGCAAGGTAAGTTAGACCTGTTTAGACCTTGTCATAAATCTTAATAAATAGCTGCATGTAGATCTTTAGTTCATCTCCAGCTGGGGCATATTTAAGGGTGCTAATTAGGAAACTGATGAGGAAGAGATATTCTCTGTTTGTAGGAATCAGTCAGTGGAGGAGGAGCAAACACACTGGTCAGTCTACCCAGCTTATGGTCTTTTGAAGCTGATACATGCTTCAGGTGAGTGGGACTACAAGCCTCAGTTGCTCTAGGCACAAAAAAAGCCAACTTGTTTGTTTGTTTGTTTTAGATTTTTATTTTTACTTTATTTTACTTTACAATACTGTTTTAGTTTTGCCATACATTGACATGAATCAGCCACAGTTGTACATGAGTTCCCAATCCTGAACCCCCCTCCCCCCTCCCATCCCTGTTTTTTGATACAAGATAGCTTTAGCTCTCTTTATTTGCTGGGTGGCCAAATTGACTTCAAAATCCTAACAATTTAAACTCCACACATTTTAAGGCTAAAGATATAACAAAAATACCTTGGTGGTGCATGCTATATTTATATGTACTTTTAAAACTTGAACTCAATAGAAGCTCTAGCTAAATTATTCCAAAAATGGAGCTTATTGGAAAAATTATAGAATCCAAGAAATAGCTAAAAATTCATTAGGTATCAGAGAGGAAAAGAACTTGTATATCACTCAAGATCCAAGTAGCAGAAATTAATGGATAATCTCTTCAGATCTCCACTTCTGAGAATAAATTTCATCTATTTTTTTCTTCATTCCTGAACTACTTAGATGAAGATTCAGACTGTCAGTGAAGAGAAGACCATCAACCTTTTGTATTCATGCATGTCTCAAGTTCAGCCAACACTGAATCAAACACATTTGGAAAAAGACATTCTAGACTATCCAAAAAAGCAAAACTTGAATTTTCTGTACACCAGTAGCTATTTATATAGAATTTACACTCTACTGGGCATTATAAATTTGTTTTACAGGTGGCTCAGTGGTAAAGAGGCCCAGGTTTGATTCCTGGGTCAGGAAGATTCCGGGGAGAAGGGAATGGCAACCCACTCCAGTATTCTTGCCTGGACAATTCCAAGGACAGAGGAGTCCAGCAGGCTACAGTCCATGGAGTCACAAAGAGTTGGACACAACTGAGCGACTAACCCTAACTCTAAGCATCTATGGGTTTTAATATCTGACAATTTCTTGCACCAAACTATGATTAATTAAAATTTATGAATGGGAAAAATAGACTTTTTAATAACAGGAGTAAAATTATGGAGCCTCTCTGTTTTAGCAATCAGCTTTCTTTTAAATAATATAAATGCACACAAAATAGTGTTGCTATGGGACTTACATGAAATAAAGCATTTGTTGTTACTTTAGTCACAAAGTTGTTTCCAACACTTTTGCAATCCTGTGAATTGTAACTCCTCTGTCCATGGGATTCTCTAGGCAAGAATACTGAAGTGGGTTGCCATTTCCTTCTCCAGGGGATCTTCCTGACCCAAGAATTAAACTGATGTCTCCTGCATTCCAGGCAAATTATTTATCACTGAATCACCAGGGAGCCAGACAAAAAGTTTAATAGAACCCCCAACACATATTAAGATCTTCAAAAATTTTAGATATTTTATTTAAAATATTAATTAGATATTTTATCTAACTAAAATGTCCAGATAGAGACTGGTAATCTAACAATATTAGAAGAAACAGGCATAAAAATTTAAAATGCCCTTTAAACCTTTAAACTCACACCATGGGTACTGAATTTTTTTTTTAAGGTGAAGCAAAATAGACTAAATATATCTCAAATTTTGGAGAAGGAAATGGCAACCCACTCCAGTACTCTTGCCTGGAAAATTCCATGGATGAAGGAGCCTGGTAGGCTGCAGTCCATGGGGTCACACAGAGTCCGACATGACTGAGCAACTTCTCTTTCTTTCTATAGCTCCTTTTGGAAAAGGAAATGGCAACCCACTCCAGTGTTCTTGCCTGGAGAATCCCATGGATGGAAGGGCCTGGTGGGCTGCAGTCTATGGGGATGCAAAGAGTTGGACACGACTAAGCAACTAACACACACACACACACACATCTCAGATTAGCAACTTAGATAGTTTCAGGAGCAGCTTGCTAAGGAAATCTAAAAGCCAGAAATTTTAGTCAAGAAGTCATAGCTTATTCTGCACTATTTGCCTGCAATTTGTGGAAATATTTAACTACCTTTATCCTTTATCATTTAATTTTAGAGCAATGGCAAGAAGGATGCCTGGTCAGAATGTTGGCTTGGGTTGAATAATCCGTTTTCATAACATGTGAAAAAAATTAGATTCTAAAGTGGAATGCACTGTTCCAAGGTGAACAGTATGAATTCTAGTAAAAGTTCCATGTCCGAGAAAACTGTTTAATTTTTAAAAAAATATAGTAGAACTTAATGTAATTCTGTTTAGTGTGTAAAATTTGGAATAAAAACATGATCTCAATCTTGCATCACTTATGTGGATTTACTAGTTCTGTTCTCTCAAAAACCTCATAAGTGGGCCCAAGGCATAAATTATAAGTATTTAATTAGACCAGTGTGTGGCCATAGTCAAACCAGTGGCTACTAATATGAAACATATAAATTATCTAACCAAAATTATGATATTTTGAATTTCCTATGCTTACCAGCTTCCTCATACTAGCAAAATTAAAGTGCCTCTCACTTTTCATTCTACTTGAGTTTGCAAGTGTTTTGAAAAGAAGATTGTAGTTTGTTTATTAATTTATTACCAGATAGCATCCAAAACTTGAAACAAAATGTTTATCTAACTCAATATATTTAGCTTTAATAAGATAAAGACAGTGACTTTGTTCATAATAATTCCATTGAGTTGTAAGACTGAACATGAAGCTCCTTATGAAGAATGATATTTATTCTTATTTTTTTAGAAACAAGTCAATACTGCCTGGTTAAGAGAGACCTGCAAATGAAGGATCTTGCTTGTCAACACTGTTTACTTCTCCATATTGTCTTCCTGCCTAAAATTAAAAGAACTATCAAAAAATATTGAACTGTCTCTATTTATTTGTAGTAAGTTACTGATACTATAAATCTAGTGACGTTGATACAAGCAAGAGTTACCAAATCCTAACATGCACTTTAATCTAGATAACAACAACAATAACAACAAAAAGCCTTTTTAAAATATCTTTTAGTAAACTCACAGTCTTTTACACAGGGCAGAATTATAGACTTAATGTACTTTATGAGGTTCACCTAGAACATGACTTTAAAGTCTCCAAGGATACTGTGTTCTCTGCAAGGTCACTGTGACATGCAAAAAGCAGCCTGAATGACTAATGGAGAAATCTATTGTACCTCTGTACAGATCCCCCTATGCAGATAGCTGGAGTGACACTGGAACGAAAAACAAAACCAGCTTCTGATTAGATACAATTAAAATATTTGTTTTGTGTCAGGTACAAACCATCACCCCCTTATCTTCCACCTAGGTCTGGTTCTTTTAGGACTACATGAGGTTTAGTTTTTGTGTTTATAAAGCTCATAATAAAAAAATTTAAGCCTCGTGTCCCAATTTTCTGGATAACTAAGCAAGCAAGAAAGCAAACAGGAAATTATATAGTCAAAATTATTGGAGTTCTCTGTTAGCTATTTGATTATGTTCATTCTAAAGAAAGTATGTTAAAAAGTTATTCATCATTCTCTATGCTAATTTGCATTGAAATGATGGGTGACTATTACATTGATGCATTCATATTATAGTAAATGAGTCAGTTCTCTCAGCTTGCAATTTAAGCAAATGGTAAAGACTTCCTCACTGGGCTCCTTTGGTGGCTTAGTGATAAAGAACCTGCCTGCCAATGCATGAGATGCAAGCTCAATCCTTGGCTCAGGAGGATTCCCTGAAGAAGGAAATGGCAACCCACTCCTGTATTCTTGCCTGGGAAAGCCCATGGACAGCCTCCAAATACTGGATCCTGGTGGGCTACAGTCCTTAGTGTGTCAAAGAGTCAGACATGACTTAGCGACTAAACAATAACAAAGAACCTCCTTGAGGGTAAGCATGGGTTTCTTGAGTATCTTCCAAGCCCCATCTTTAGTCTATCCTTTCTCACAGGATTTCAGATCTTTAAATCTTCATGCAGTAGGGATTTCTGAAATCTGGATCCCAAAATTTGTTTGAAATTGCTAAAATTGATTTTTACGTTTCTGCCCTTATACATATAGGAATGTACAGATGTGGTCAAAACATGCATACATTTTTAATAGAGTGCTTTTTGTTTATCATCTAAACTTTCTTCCTCCTTCCTCTTCATTCAGTTCAGTCACTCAGTCACATCCAACTCTTTGTGTCCCCATGGACTGCAGCACACCAGGCTTCCCTGTCCATCACTAACTCCCGGAGCTTGCTCAAAGTCATGTCCATCGAGTGGGTGATAACATCAAACCATCTCATTCTCTGTTGTCCGTTTCTCATCCTGCCTCCAATCTTTCCCAGCATCAGAGTCTTTTCCAATGAGTAGGCTCTTCACATCAGGTGGCTGAAGTATTGGAGTTTCAGCTTCAGCATTAGTCCTTCCAATGAATATTCAGGGCTGATTTCCTTCAGGATTGACTGGTTGGATCTCCTTGCTGTCCAAGGGACTCTCAAGAGTCTTCTCCAACACCACAGTTCAAAAGAGTCAACTTTTAGGCTTTCAGATTTGTTTACAGTCCAATTCTCACATCCATACATAACTACTGGAAAAACCATAGCTTTGACTAGATGGACCTTTGTTGGCAGAATGACGTCTCTGCTTTTCAATATGCTGTCTAGGTTGGACATACCTTTTTAGTTCAAAAGCATCAATTCTTCAGCATTCAGCCTTCTTTTTGTTCCAACTCTCACATCCGTACACAACTACTGGATAAACCATAGCTTTGACTATATTATGTTCATTACCTACACCATAGTTTGGTCTCAGGTCAAATAACAGGGAGGGAACATAGCCCTATTCATCAACCAAAAACTGGATTAAAGATTTACTGAGCATGGCCCCGCCCACCCATCAGAACAAGACCCAGTGTCCCCCCACAGTCAGTATCTCCCATCAGAAAGCTTCCATAGGCTTCTTATTCTTATCCTTATCTGTCAGAGGGTCTGTTACAATCTCTATATTCTAACTGGATATCTAGCCTTGTAAATGGAAGTCATTTTGTCGTTACTGTTATTGTAAGTTTCCCTGATGTGGTTGAAGATTATATTATTCTAGTTTCCTTTTATGCCTTTAAAAACTTGTGTAAAAAAATCTACTTTAACATACCACCTTCTCCACCCTACATGTGCAAGTTTCCAAATTTATCTGAGTGATACACTGCTCACTTAGGGCTTCGCAGGCATTTCAGTGGTAAAGAATCTGCCTGCCAATGCAGGAGACACAGGAGACTTGGACTGAATCTCTGGGCAGAGGAGCTTAGAAGGCTACAGTCTGTGGGGTTGCAAGGAGTCAGATCAGATTGAGTAACTGAGCATGCACCATTTGTTTGCTTGTCTGGCAAGATTTCTTTAGGTAGCATCTCACAGATACTTGTGGATCATGCATTTTCATTTACCTGTATATATATCTCTCTCTCTGATTTTAAAAAGGTAGTTGTCTTTTAATAAAAATGTTAATATATTTTATTAAAAATATTAATATAGAGAGAGAATTTTTCACATAATTAGACACAAGAAAAATTAAACCCCAGTGAAAATATTTCTCTTTAGGCTTGCCTCTGAGTCAGAATTCCGAAAATCAATTCCACACAACTAAACACACTGACACTCCTTGGTGTGTCTATAACACAAGCCAGATATGAATAATGCACTAGAAAATGTGAATTAGAAATTATAAAAAGATAACATTTCTATGTAAGCCTTGGCATTGGCAGAAAGGAAGCAATCAACAAGACTAAAAATTCTGTTCTCATAAAAATAACTTTCTTATTGTTTTTATTTTGTTTTCACAAAAAAATTGTCATCTTAGAGAAGACAACACTTAAAAGCCTCAGCTCCCACTGACCATTTCCAAGCATATATTTGTAGGAAAAATGGCAGGTATTATTACCTTGATCTGCTTTATGTTTTCAGATAATTATACAATATTGAACACACTATGTAAGTTATTGGAGGGTTAGTTTCATCATATTTGAAGTTAGATATATAGGAACAAGGACTTAATGTGAAATTCATGGACTCAGCTGAGAAAGTTTGGAAAACTAGGATGCATAGCTTGCATTTTTCTAAGGAGAGAGAATTGATAGCTTTCAACTAGTATTCAAACATGCCATGGCTGAAAAATATTTCAGAAATACTATCGATGTATTTGAAACAGTAATATGATGAAATTATTCTATCATTGGCTTATTGTATATTTGCACTGGTTTTAACAAAGAAAACATACTTACTGTGTGCTACTGTATTCAAAGAGATAGTTATTGGGAATGTGCCATGTTTTATGTACTCTACTGAACACTCTACTTACACTATCTTGTGAAGTCTTCATAGTGGAATAAAATAGGAGCTAATATCAACCTCATCTAATGAATAAAGGACTCATGGATCAGAGAATTCACATTACTTTCTATGGGCATGTGGTTTATACATTGTGGCATCAGAGTCTGAGGTCATCTTTCACTGAAGGAAGGTTCTTAGGATCCTTGTGCCTAATGTGTTTGAGGAAGATTGGCTACAACAATAATGCCTATTTGAACTAGGAGGGCTGGAAAAAATCATAAGTAATCATGGATTTAATAATTTGTTGAAAAGATAAACTATTAGAATCTAATATCATTGGGAGGCCAGGAAAGTCTAGTTAGGTCAACAAATATTCTGTGTCATTGATTCTGTCTTAGTGTTCCCTCTGCTCAGTCTTCTAAAAATTTCTCTCAGTGAGCCAAAAATTCTAATTATCCACAGTTCTTTATAAGGAAATCTTAGACATATTCTGCAGGGTGCTATAAGTGGAAACAGGAGTTTCTTAATGGTATTAAAGCAACAAAAGAAGACATCTTCATCTTTGGGAGAATAGTGATGAAATAAGAATAATCACCTGATCCACAGCTTGGCTACTCAAATAAGACTCTATAATGAACAGTATGGGGTAGTAAGTGAGTGGAAATGTATGTATTATTATCAGGAGAGTCACCTGGGTATTATAAATTGATGTAGTAAAATCATTTTGGAAAGCAATTTGGCAACCTGTCTGAAAAGCTATAAAAACCTTTATACCTTTTGACCCAGTAATATCTCCCCAGATAATTTACTCTAAGGAAATAATTCAAAAGAAGAATGCAACTATATGCATACAATTATTAATTATAGCATTAACTCAGCCACTGGAAAATATGGAAACAACCTAAATATCTAACAATAGAAGGGTAGTAAATTATAGAACATTAAATTGTAAAAAATATCAGATAGCCACTACAATTGTAATTGTGAATGCTGAGAAACATGAAAAATATATGCAATGGAGTTAATGAAAACAAAGAGGACAAACTTGCAGGTATTTAATGATTAAGTTTTTCTAAAAAGAGATTTACATTTGGATAAAGATTTTAAGGAGGACCGAGGAGACTGGTGTACTGCGGTGCATGGGGTTGCAGAGTCGGACACAACTTAGTGACTGAACAACAACATAAAAAGATTTTAAAGGAACTAAAAGAAAGTGCAAACAGTAGTATATATTTTTTTTAATTTTATTTTTACTTTATTTTATCTTACAATACTGTATTGGTTTTGCCATACATTGACATGAATCCACCACTGCGTGTAACAGCTCCCAATCCTGAACCCCCCTCCCACTTCCCATCCCATATCATCTCTCTGGATCATCCCCATGCTCCAGCCCCAAGCATCCTGTACCCTGTATCTAACATAGGCTGGTGCTTTGTTTCTTACATGATAGTATACATGTTTCCATGCCATTCTCCCAAATCATCCCACCCTCTCCCTCTCCCTCAAAGTCCAAAAGTCCGTTCTATACATCTGTGTCTCTTTTGCTGTCTCACATACAGGGTCATCATTACCATCTTTCTAAATTCCATATATATGTGTCAGTATACTGTATTGGTGTTTTTCTTTCTGGCTTACGTCACTCTGTATAATCAGTTCCAGTTTCATCCATCTCATTAGAACTGATTCAAATGCATTCTTTTTAACGGCTGAGTAATACTCCACTGTGTATATGTACCACTGCTTTCTTATCCATTCATCTGCTGATGGACATCTAGGTTGTTTCCATGTCCTGGCTATTATAAACAATGTTGCAATGAACATAGGGGTACATGTGTCTCTTTCAATTCTGGTTTCCTTGGTGTGTATGCCCAGTAGTGGGATTGCTGGGTCATAAGGCAGTTCTATTTGCAGTTTTTTAAGGAATCTCCACACTGTTCTCCATAGTGGCTGTACTAGTTTGCATTCCCACCAACAGTGTAAGAGGATTCCCTTTTCTCCACACCCTTCCCAGCATTTATTGCTTGTAGACTTTTGGATCTCAGCCATTCTGACTGGTGTGAAATAGTACCTCACTGTGGTCTTGAACTGCATTTCTCTGATAATGAGTGATGATGAGCATCTTTTCATGTGTTTGTTAGCCATCCGTATATCTTCTTTGGAGAAATGTCTGTTTAGTTCTTTGGCCCATTTAGCTGGCTTCAGATTGAAACCAGTTTTCTGTTGACATATTTTAATGCTCTGATCAAACTATATGTAATAACTAAAAATCAGAAAAGAATTTGTGCTGCTAAGTCTCAAGTATTCATTTTGTTTCCACTGTGCTTGTTAAAGATCAGAGATAGGAACAGTGGTTATCTGTATTATTCTTCCTACTAACAATTTTAAACATACCTTCAATAACTGAATTTTTTTGAGTCACTGAAGTTTATTAAGATCACGTTACAACATCCCTCATGGTCCAGTGGTGAAGAAGCTGCTTTCTAATGCAGGGAGACGGGTTCAGTCCCTGGTCCTAGAAGATTCCCCATGCCACATGGCAACTAAGCAAGTAAACAAACTGAACCCATCCTCTGGAGCCCTTAAGCTGCAAGTACTGAGCCCACTGCTGCACTACCGAAGCTCACACTCCCTAGTAGCCCGTACTCTGCAACAGAAGAGCCGCCACAATGAGAAGCCTGTGCATTGCAACTAGAGAGCAGCCCCACTCAGTGCAACTAAAGAAAGCCCATGTGTAACAAGAAAGACCCAGCACAGCCAAAAACAACGATACAATTTTAAAAAGATCAGACTAGTAAATGATTTTTAACTGCATGCACACGAAGTACTTTATTTCTTGTTTCCAGTTGGATTATAATATTATTTAAATTCCTCACTGGGTCCCTACTTCAGTATGCTCCATTTTTAAAATGCAATTTGTGTTTATTTATTTACTGAATATCTAATATATGCAAGGTACAAATAGGTAGGGGAGAAGAGAGCCCATTGTCATTTTCCGTAATACACACACTCTCTTTATGCGAATCTTTCGATCCTCTTGGTTCTCTATGAATGTAGCTGATAGGCATTTCCCCTCAAAGTGACAACTTCAACTTCTTTCAGTTCAGTTCCGTCACTCAGTCATGTCCAACTCTGTGATCCTGTGGACTGTAGCATGCCAGGTTTCCCTGTTCTTCACTATTTCCCTGAGTTTGTTCAAACTCCTGACCATTGAGTCAATGATGCCAACCAACCATCTTATCATCTGTCACCCTCTTCTCCTGCCTTGAGTCTTTCCCAGCATCAGGGTCTTCTCTAATGAGTCGCATCAGGTGACCCAAGTATTAAGAGTTTCAGCTACAGGATCAGCCCCTTCAATGAATATTCAGGGTTGCTTTCCTCTAGGATTGGCTGGTTTGATCTCCTTGCAGTCCAGACTCTCGAGAGTCTTTTCCAGAACTGCAGTTCAAAAGCATCAGTTCTTCCACGCTCAGCCTTCTTTATGGTCTAACACTCACATACATACATGACAACTGGAACAACCATAGCTTTGGCTATACAGACCTTTGTCAACAAAGTAATGTCTCTATTTTTTAATATGCTGTCTACGTTGGTCATAACCTTTCTTCCAAGGAGCAAGCATCTTTTAATTTCATGGCTGCAGTCATCATCTGCAGTGATTTTGGAGCCCAGTAAAATAATGTCTTACCAAAACCATACCTTCAAGAAAGGAAGAAACACATTTCCCAAAGGCTCATTTTGTGCATGAGCACATGTTTTAATATACATTATTTTAACATTAACAATAATGCTTGATTTTCTGAGTGTTTAATATGTGCAAGCATTTTGCAAGCAGTTTACTTATAACATCATGTTCCATTCCCACAATGCCAAGGTAAGCAATTATTCTCCATCACAGACAGAATTAAACTAAGGTAGCAAAGATGAAATAGTGAAATTTAATATAAATTTAATTAATTTATAAAGGTGGAATTGGACACTTCAGTTTTTCCCTGAGCAACAGATACATATATTTTAAAATATTGTTAGTAAACTGATTATTTCATTGAGGCTAGCATGTAGATTTCAGAAAATAGTTTGTTATAAATTGTGAAACAATTGGATTTTAAAAAGTTATTCTAACAATGAAGTGTTACATCCTTCATAAGGATAAAGTAAAATGTATAAAATCTAAGTTATCTTTCCAGTTCTTAAATACGTTATGCTACTTGATAAAACATCACTTGCTTATTGTGGATCAGACAATTTTACAGCTTGATTTAAATTGCACTTGGGGCTGATATGAATCAGCTTATTTATGGAGAATCAATCCTAAGATTTATTTGTTCTCTGGAGTGTTGATAAGCAAACATTTTTTTAAAAATCTAGAAAATAACATTTCTATACTTTAAAGAGATACTGGCTAAGTTGATTTATCTATTTTATTAGAGGTTATAAATAACTAAGTAGATCAAACTGGTATATATTTGACAGTTCCCATATTTAGTTGATAAAATGAACCTATTTCTCAACAGGATTTTTATAGCTAAATATATAATTGTGCCCTGTGGTGTAACATAATTATGGATATATCCAAACCATCACTGGGGCTTTGCTGGTGACTCAGATGGTAAAGAATTCTCCTGCAATTCAGGAGACAGGTTTTGATCCCTGGATCGAGAAGATCTTCTGGAAAAGGAAATGGCAACTAGCTCCAGTCTTCTTGACAAGAAATCCCACAGACAGAGGTGACTGGCAGGCTACATTCCAGGGGATCACAAAGAGTCAGTCACAACTGAGCACACAAAAATACATACACACAATGGTTAGAAGTGTTGTACTTGTTTTAACATATTTAAGATTAAATAAGCATGACTTTATTTAATTATTGATTCAAAGATGCTAAATGATTCAACTTTTTCCCAGCAGTGATACCTTGATTAATTCATCCTCTGGGAAGGAGGCTCAGCCTTGTTTATATGAGTTCAACTCTTTTAACTAAAAACACCAATTGGAGGATTAAAAAAAAAAACTTATCTTTAAATGAAATGCCAAACATTGACAAACCAGAGGAGACAGATTTTGTTGCTGTTTATTTTTTCCTTTCCCTGAAGTACCTAGCTGTACACCAGTAGTCAGCCCATGCCAACAGGTTCTGGAGCCCAGACCAGGTACTCATATTTTAAGATTTATTTTATTTATCAAACACTTTGATGAGTCTACTATATAGTAGGCATATTTCCAAGCTCTTGGCTAATGTTTACTAATTTTATCCTTATGGAAACTCAGAAGAAGGTGATACTCTTAATACACTCATTTTAAAGATAAAGAAACTTAGCTGCACAAACTTTAAGCAACATTCCTAAAATCACAAAGCAAGCAAGTGTTGGAGGCTGGACCTAAGTGCTGTGGATAGAATATTTGATCATCATCACCAGTATATGAGGCTATCGCTCCAGATCTTGGCCAAATGATTTGGTGGCTAGATCCTCCCGAGCACTTAAGCTCTCTGAGCTTCAGTCTTTTTAGTTGAAAAATGAGACCAGTATCTACAGTCAATGACTTCTGTGAGTCTGTACATACCAGTTTTGATGCTTTCATTTCTAAGTATACCTCCCCACGTAGATCTTCCCAGCAACCTCCTAGAGCTGATACTGGTTCTATCCAATAACACATTATATTCTAAAATATATCCTATTTTATGCTCATCTTATTAGACTTGTAGTAGCATAAGGGTGTGCTAATGTGTCTAATCTACTCTACGTTGTGTCCCCACTGCCCACAGAGGACCTGGAATGTAGGAGGAACTTAATCAATATAATTTTATGAAAGAGTGAATGTACAATTTTCCTACTATCCATAGAATACTCATCAACAACATGTTAGCAAATGCATCCTCATCAATAGGCATGCTATAATAAAAGTATTATTTCCTAGGAAATATTAAATAAAATCAAGATTGTGCAAATGGGAATCAAAATCAAAGCACAAAAGCAGTTGGCAAATCTTTAAATTATTGATGTACCAAATGGATGTCTTTTCCCTTTGAGATAAAAGTGTGAATTAAACCGAGAGCATTAAGGCCATGGTTAAAATAAGAAACACCAATCAATAAAGCAAAATAAACCAAAAAATGTAACTGGACTCACAAACCAAGGTGTTTAAATGACATTTTTCCAGCAGCCTGGTCCTGTCAAATGACCATGAGAACTAATTATCAGAGTCACAAGTCTTGGAGGCTGACCCCACTTTAGGTAGCTGAAGCTGAAGGAAATTTCTATATGTGGTTACCAATTATCTTAGACACCAAGGTCCAACTTACATTGCATTCAGAAGGTAGAGTGGCCCTCTCACAAATGCTCACAGTGGCTTCATCTGGCCATATCTGCAACCAGTGGGCTTCTTGCTTCTTGCCCATGACTCTGATTTCTAGAACTCAAACTCAGAACTATATTAAAATTAAAACATATAGGTAAAATTGTCATAGACCTTATATTTTATGCTGAGAGATTTTATATGAAGCAGATTGGTTTTCTTATATCTTAGTTTGAGGATGTCATTAGCTAGCTGGGCATATAGAAAACAAATCACCGAGCTGTTTGACAGTATAATGACTCACCATTAAAAAAAAAAAGAAAAAAATACATGAAATGTTTCTAAAATGAAGAGTCAAACTACAGAAGGAAGCTGATATGCTTTTACAAAATGGGCCTGAGGACAAAAACCAAAGATAAATGTGAATGTTTAAAATTACTTGTGGGCAAGGCTCCCATCTTAAATATTTGAAGTATTCAGGCCTCCAGGCACCTGTTCAAGTTTGTGCTGATTCTCTCCAGGCAGCTGCTTCCTCGCCTCTGCTTCAGGCTGGACCTGAACATGGTCCAGGATGTAGCATTGATGAGCAAGTTCAGCTGGTGCTAAATAACAGGTGTTGGCTCCTGACTGCCTTCAGTGGCATGGTGGGGGATATTTCTTAACAGAGGGAAAGAGAAGAGACATCAAACACTTGCTCTTCCAATTCAATGTTTTAATGTTTGTCCAACTCAATGTTTAATGTTTAATGAAAGGCATAGACTAGCAAAAGAAATAAGTTAATAACCGGGCTTACAGAAGACATTTTCTTAATGAATGCACACTGGTAGCACAACAAAGAGGTGACATCGCTAGCAAGATTCAGGATACTTTACAAAGTCCATTATCCACAGGGCATGCTCTGATGATCACTAAAGCCTTGAATCCAGGTGGATGGGTTTGACCCAATGGAGAAGACAACTGCAAGATCTCACTGTGGCAGCCTCTAGACCACGGTTTGTGGACCACCAACTGACAGTGTAGGTATGGAATGCACTTTCCATAAGTATATGAAGCTAACAGAGGTACTTCTACAGCCGGATGGGCACAGAAATGCTCTCAAGTCCATCCTAGAATCCAGTGAGACTTTTCTGGGTGACAATAGAGCATATCAACGAATTATGCCCTGAATGGTAAATCCAGCCTACTGCTTATTTGATTAAATAAGCATTGAATCAAAATAAGCAGTAGGCTAGATTTTATGTTTGCATTTTATATTAAAAGGAATTTAGAAGGCTATTTAAGTGAAGTGAAGAAGTGAAGTTGCTCAGTCGTGTCCAACTCTTTGCAACCCCATGGACTGTAGCCCACCAGGCTCCTCCGTCCATGGGATTCTCCAGGCAAGAGTACTGTAGTGGGCTGCCATTTCCTTCTCCAGGGGATCTTCTCAACCCAGGGATCGAACCCATGTCTCCCGCTTTGGAGGCAGACGCTTTAACCTCTGAGCCACCAGGGAAGCTGACCTGTAAAAAATTTATGAATTTCAAATTGTAATAGCTGAAAATAAAATTTTATTGGAACACAGCCACACAGCCATTTGTTTACATA
Organism: Madoqua kirkii; assembly: GCA_006408675.1. Lineage (NCBI taxonomy): Eukaryota > Metazoa > Chordata > Mammalia > Artiodactyla > Bovidae > Madoqua > Madoqua kirkii. Next base: position 16,536 of record SJYC01113644.1, read on the forward strand.
TTGTATATGGCTAGTTTAGTAGCCATATACAGAGTAGTTGTAACATAGACTGTATCATTCACTGAGTATAAATTGCTTGCTATTTGGCCTTTTGCCAAAATGGTTGCCAATAAACATATAGTGTATGGCATTTGATATTGGTATAGCCTCTTACCAGTTGTGATAATTGGTACCTCTGAGCCTCAGTTTGCTCAGCTGTAAGGTGATAGTAATATTCATTTCAGGGTTCTTGGGCATATTACATGAGATAAGATGTGATAAAGTACCTAATATAATGGCAGTAAATGGTTACTATTTTTATTCACAATATAATAGGAAAGATAATAAATATGATATTTCCTGGTCTCTATGTTATGATTCTGAATAATGTGAGAGGGCAGCAGTCTCCCTAAAATTCCAGGCTATTTGAGAGCATATTGGATGTTTTCTCAGGCAGGGATCTGTTTCATTGCAAAATTCCATAGACTAATGACTTAAAAGGGCTTCCCAGGTGGCCCAGTGGTAAAGAATCCTCCTGCCAATGCAGAAAATGCAGGAGATGTGGGTGCGATCCCAGGGTCGGGACTATCCCCTGGAGTAGGAAATGACAACCATCACCAGTATTCTTGCCAGGTCAATGTCATGAAAAGAGGAGCTTGGTGAGCTATCGTCCACGGGGTTGCAAAGAGTGGGACACAACTGAGTGACTGAGCATGCAGATGGCTTAAAAATAGAAATGCATTTTCCACTGTTCTGCTGACCAGGAAGCCCAGTGGTTTGGACCCCACTGGTCAGGTTCTAAGGCAGTCTCTCTTCTTGGCTTGCAGGTTCTAAGGAAACCTCTCTTCTTGGCTTCTTCTTTACTCATTGTATTCTCACGTGGTAAAGAAAGAAAGGCAGAGAATGAGAAGACTCTGGTGTTTCTTCTTCATGTGAGGGAAATTATCTCATCATGGGGCTTCATCATCGTTAGCTCATCTAAACCTACTTACCTCTCAAAAATTCCACCTCCAAATACCATCACTTTGGGGATTAGGATTTCAACATATGAATTTGGGGGTGGGGGACACTAAATCCAAAACAGATATTGAATCTCTGGCAGCTATTCTACTGTGTTTTCACTGTGTAGCAGTGTTCAATTCAATATCAGCTTTAGGAATGAATCCCTGTTAGTCTTAACCAGTGGGGCCCTTTTGTCAATAAGAGAGGGACTTTTTGTTTATCTCAGTGACTATAAAGTGTCATTGCATTGACTGAATGAGGGCAAATGTGTGTGTGTGTGTGTGTGTATGCACGCTAAGTTGCTTCAGTTGTGTCTCACTCTTTGAAAAGGCAAGAGTACTAGAGTGCATTGCTATTTCCTCCTTCAGGGGATTTTCCTGATCCAGCAATTGAACCCACATCTCACATCTACCACATTGGCAGATGGATTCTTTATGACTAGCCACCACCTGGGAGGCCCAATATATATATAACATTAAACAAAAAAAAATCACACCCCAAAACTCAGCATCACCACTTATGAATATCACCCCTTTCCTACAGAGACGGTGAACAGATGTAAAGTCTAGAACTTCTACAGACTTTTGCAAACATCGTTCCATGATGAGGCAATCCAGTTCAAGGTAAAAGAAGTGATAGGAGAGTCAAGCCACAAGAGCTAGAGAACAAGGAGTGTCTTAAGCCAGCCACACATCTCCTGTTTCCTACCTGTGAGCTTCTCAGTCCTTTAGAGCTTAAGTCACTTTGAGTTAGATTTCTTGAATTTCACCAACAATGTAAACTAATTACTGCAACTGGTAACTGCCTGAGATTCAAGTTGAAAGCCGACCTACCTGTATCACTCAGGTGTCCGGTAGAGAATCAGAGTGCAGTGACTCATCAATGTATTATAATTTTATATGTTGAGATCCATTTATAACTTATAAAATATCTCATACACCTTGCTCAATAAACTTCACTTAGTACTTAGTGCCACTGTGTTCAAAGCACTGAGCGCAAGCTGGGGGCGATGCAAAGATGAATCAAGCACATTACTAGACTTCAAGGACTTAAGGACCTTGCGGAGAAGAGCAACAGATAAACTACATGAGAAATTAAAATAGAAGGTGAAACAAAATGAGACACATGTTCAACACAGCATTAGAGCCAAAGACCAGAGTTACTGCCCCCATTAGATACTCGCAACAGCTCTGCCGGGGAGACTGAACAGATGTTTTTATCCTCATTGTTACAGATTAGAAGATTCTGAAAGGTCCAGTGTGACTGGCGTAATTAGTTCTACATTAATTGTGCTCAATGATTTTGGCTCAAAGCCCAATGTTCTTTTCATTCTTCCATGAAATTTCTTAAAAAATAATAACAACATTGTAGATAAAAGGCTATTGTGTATTAAACATTTAATATAGGGTTGACATATAGCAACCTGACATACACTGTCAAGGAATAAAAAGTGAAATGTATAAGATAATGGGAGAACACTCTGAGCAACCTAAGGTCACCAGTTCCAGTTAAGGAGAAGCTACCACTCAGCTCATTATTGGTAGATATTATGAGAATTTTCTACTCTTTAAGAGATTCATCATCTAAAGTGTATATGGAATTTAAAAAGCATTTTCACATTTTAATCAAGTCCTATCAAGTCTACCTCCAAAATACATATTGAACTTGTCTACGTCCTTCCATCTCTCTGCAATAGCCTCCTAAATGATCTTCCAGATTCCAGTGCTATCCTTTTCTTATACCCCCTCCAAACAATAGTCAGAGTGATTCATTTAAAAATAAAGGCTATCATCTCTTTATATACCTTAAATACTCATCGATCAGGATTTGCATGGAAACCCAGACATCTTGGGTATTAAAAAAATAATTGGCCTATTTTAAAGACTAGACCTTACACAAATATGGGAAGAAGTTGTTAAAAAACAAACAAACAAACAAACAAACAGACAGAAAATAGTCATTGACTTATCACCCAATGGACTGATGTGGCTAGAAACCTAAATCTCCCTGTGTGTGTGTGTGTGTTTAAGTAGGTTTATATGCATGTATAGACAGAGAAGGAGAAGGAGGTGACAGATGATGAGATGGTTGGATAGCATCACCCACTCAGTAGACATGAGTTGGAGCAAACTGGGAGACAGTGAAGGACAGGGAAGCCTGGTTTGCTGCAGTTCATTGGATCACAAAGAGGCAGATATGACTTAGCAACTGAACAATAGACAGATATATAGACGTATATTTTTTTAATAATTATCTTTATTTTTATATGGAGTCCTGTTATATAATTCATGATAGTTTGTATATATGCAAATTTATTAAAAATTAATAAGTGTATAAGTTTAACTACACGTATGGGTATATTAGTATCTGTACAAGAAGTTTCAAATCCGATATCAGAGAGAATTCTGACGTTGGCACATTGGATAAAGCAACATCTCCACACAGCTTATTTCTATCTGGAGAACTACATTTTACATGTGAAAACAAAGGACCAGATCACCCATGATTTTACCAAGATATATTATAGAGATGATTTTTATTCAAAGACCAATATTTCAAAGTAGGAAGCTCATATCAGACAGTTAACAAATCAAAGTTATCTTAAGACCCAAAGCACCATCCCTCTAGAAGAGCAAGGCAACCCACTCCAGTATTTTTGCCTGGAAAAATCCCATGGACAGAGGAGCCTGGTGGGCTACAGTTCATGAAATTGCAAGGAGTCAGACATAACTGAGTGAATGAGCACAAAGCACCTTGCTAAGAACATTTCTACCATTCAGGATTTAAACTTCTCTTGTTCACAAAGTAAAGACTCACACTACCTACCTGCAGGTGTTCAGTCTTCATGGGCACATGATCTCATGGGTAATTGTACATTTTACTTCCAGATATTATGAAGAGTATTTCACCTGTCTCACAGGATCCCTAGGACTCTGAAACTTTTTTAAAAGATTTGAAAGGACTGTTAGGCCATCTGTGGAACAAGTAGATGTTATGGAAAACCACATTACTTAGAGATGACCTTAAGTCAGAGTCGCTCAGTCGTGTCCGAGTCTTTGCAAACCCATGGACTAAACAAGTGGTCCATTGAATTCTCCAGGCCAAATACTGGAGTGGGTAGCCTTTCTCTTCTCCAGGGCATCTTCTCAACCCAGGGATCAAACCCAGGTCTCCCGCATTGCAGGCAAATTCTTTACCAGCTGAGCCACAAGGAAAGCACAAGAATATTGGAGTGGGTATCCTATCCCTTCACCAGCGGATCTTTCCAACTCAGGAATTCAGTGGAGGTCTCCTGCACTGCAGGTGGGTTCTTTACCAACTGAGCTATCAGGGAAGCCCAATCTTAGAGAATTCCATTTCTGTTGCATTTAGTCTCACAGTGCCCGATACAAAGCATGTGCCTTTGTCAGGCACATGCATTGCCGTGCATTTATTTGTTGAATAAATGATTTATTTTTTGAATAAATGATTGAATGGGATGAATGCAAATAAAACCACATTATAATATTATGGCTATGTGATTCTCTAGAATTTGGGACTTGACTTTGTGGTGGGGCCAAACAATAATAGAATTTAACACCAAAGTGCTTTTTCTTTTTCACTTCATGCAGTGCTCCTCCAAAAAAGACAGAATTAGGTTGCTCACACTGACCATGAGCACCAAATATGTACAAGGCATGGAGACACACTAACCATTCTGTCTGCTCAGATGGCATAACAGATTCAATACATGGGGTTAGTCAACTGTTTGTTATATATTGCAATTCTTCACATTCTAGACTCTTGATATGGATCTTGATGTTAAATATTTTTTAACAGATAGAAGCACTGTCAAGCTCAACAAGTCTCACCATGATCAGCTTTCATAATGCTATGCTCTCATGCATACATTGATGGTGGATGTTACCTCTATCTAGTATTTTGTCCATTAAACAAAACCGGAAATGCACAATGCAATAACAGACAAACTTCAAGCAAAGATATTTTTTCTCAATACTTACCCATGGAGAAATTTAACAGAGATGATCAAAGGTTTACCCCTTTCCATGGATGAAGACTAAATCAGTCCTCATCTTGTCCTGATTCCTACAAGAAACAGAAAACATATCTAAGAGTTCTAATGTTTGTAGACATTAGATTACATGCATGTCAGAGTTTGTAACTGATTATAACTCATTTCAAAACAACACAAAAATTTATTCACAACTAAAAGATATGACTGCAGCCATGAAATTAAAAGATGCTTGCTCCTTGGAAGAAAAGTTACGACCGATGTAGACAGCAGAGACATTACTTTGCTAACAAAGGTCCGTCTAGTCAAAGCTATGGCCTTTCCAGTGGTCATGTATGCATGTGAGAGTTGGGCTATAAATAAAGCTGAGTGATGAAGAATTGATGCTTTTGAATTGTGATGTTAGAGAAGACTCTTGAGAGTCCCTTGGACTGCAAGGAGATCTAACCAATCAACCCTAACGGAAATCAGTCGTGAATATACATTGGAAGGACTGATGCTAAAGCAGAAACTCTAATACTCTGGCCACCTGATGCAAAGAACTGACTCATTGGAAAAGACCCTGATGCTGGGAAAGATTGAAGGCAGGAGGAGAAGGGAACAACAAAGGATGAGATGACTGGATGGCATCACCGACTCAATGGACATGAGTTTGAGTAAACTCCAGGAGTTGGTGATGGACAAGGAGGCCTGGTGTGCTGCAGTCCATGCAGTTGCAAAGAGTTGGGCATGACTGAGCGACTGAACTAAACTGAAATAATTGGTGCTGTACATTTTGAATGCAAAGTAGAAAGACAAAAAAGAATGACAATCCTACAGATAATGTGGATAGCAGAACAAAACGTGTTTGTGCCTTTAAAAGTGTGTAACTGTTTCAACTTTTTTCTTTTAGACATATTTGAAACCAAGTCAACATAAGAATCTGTTACATGGTTTGTGTGCTAAGTTGCTTCAGTTGTGTCTGACTCTTTGTGACCCCATGGACTGTAGCCCACCACGTTTCTCTGTCCATGGAATTTTCCAGGCAAGAATACTGGAGTGGGTTGCCATGCTCTCCTCCAGTGAATTTTCCTGACACCTGGATCAAACTCACATCTGTTATGCCTCCTGTATTGGTAGGTGGGTTCTTTACCACTAGAACCACCTGGGTTAGTAAAGTATAAATATAGAGCATAAGATCTAACACCGGACATAGGAATCTTTTTTTACTGATTCTATAAGACTGTTTATCCAACTTTTCTCCATAAGCATTACTGGACAAACTTGATTTTAAAATGTCAGGAAAGCAGAATTCACATTTCCTATTTCTGTATTAGTCATTCCTCCTAGATTATAGTTCTTTATATGTCTTTACACTTCTAAGTTTCTTTAAGTTTATTTTATTTTTTCCTGAGTTACTGGCAAGTATTACCATGCTTGTTTTTTGAGTCTTAATAATTTCTTCTAAATCACTATGATCTTCAATTTTATCCTTTAAGCAACATTATGAGTCTTCACTTATCTATATTACTTTTGCAATTTTAAATTTGTTTAAAACTTTCCTCCTTTATTATTTCCTATCCCTCCTCCTCTTTCTCACTCTCTTTTTCCTTCTTTTTCCCCCTCTATTCTTATCTTCCTCTTTCCTTTCTTCTGCATAGATTCTGCATAAATAGTGGCTAATTTATGTCTTTTAATCTCATCCCCCACCCCATCTTTTCCTACACATATTAGTCTCCAGGCTTAAACTTATCATTTTTAATTCAGAGAGTTCAAATTTGCTGTTTGTCTGGCCTAGAATGCTCTTTCCCCATTCTTTCTCTTTCCCATCAAAGTGATCATATATAGCTATATACTGTGTACCACATTCATTAAGCTATTATGTAACTGATTTCCCCAGTTTTGCAACATGGTGGTCTGATTTTTACCTAAGAAACTCAGCTTATATATCTTTAAATAGGCCTTTTCTCACAATCATATCTAAAGTCTCTCTACCTATACCACTCAATCTGGTAACTCTTCACCTCACCCTGTTGATTTCTTTCATAACACTTATGGGAATCAGTAATTATTCCACATAGTTATTTATTGTATATTAATCATATCTATTCTCTAGAATAAACTTTCTTGACTTTTGTGATCTCCTGTGCCTTGGTCTAGGTTGTATTGTGTAATACCTGTTACATCTTTAACTATGCTTGGCACATACAAAGCCTTTTATAAATCAGTGTTGAATAAAGGAAAAAAAAAAGAATTATCTAGTGAATACAATTTCCTTGAATATAGTCATTTTTATTTCTCATTACAATTAGATGGAATAAAAACCAGTCTCCAAGTAATGATCTCGCCATCCATCTGTTGTGTAAGACATCATTTCTTGCGTTTCATGAATATATCTTTCTTTGAAGGTGTTTGATTAAAATTGAATTGTGCTTGTAAAATATAACTTATCAACTAACATTGCTTTAACATTTTTGTTGATGTGCAAATATGTTTGATGATGGCAAGGTGCAAGTGAAACTGGTATGGAGGTTGGTCTAGAATGGTCAGTGAGGGAGGAAGCAGAAAAGAGTTTATTGATGGAGCAATAAAAAAGCCCCACAGCGATTTTCTATCTATTTTGTAATTCTAACCAAGCCTGCCTGGCTCTTCACTGCTGAATGGGTAATGAGACTGAAAGGGACACTCATAATGCCCTCAACTATGTCACTTCTTCCCAGCTGATTTCAGTGCACAGATGATGGATAGTTCCCTGCACTTTGCAGCTTTCTGATAAGAGGTCTTCTGCTTTGCTTTCTGATATCTTGAAAGGCCATTCAGCCAAGCATAGGAACAACCCACCAGTGGAGGAAAGGACAGGGGAATTAATACCCTTGGGAACAATTTCCAACTATGGAGGTGTGGGGTTTTGTGACTAAATGTCCTAGTCCCACTCTTCTTCATGGGACATATCTGAAGCACTTTCTACATTAGTTAGTACTCATGGTTAGTTACCTGGAGGCCACTGTTGCACTTGGTATTGGGTTTATTTTTCCTGGTCTCACTCTCCCCACTACCTCTCTAGTGAGTTGTAGAATTATCCTCCAAAATAAACCACCTGGATTCAAATATTTCTCTTAGCAACTACTTTTGCATGTGTGTGTGCTAAGTCATTTCAAGCAACTCTGACTCTTTGCAACCCTGTGGACTATAACCCACCAGCCTCCTTTGTCTATGGGATTTCCTAGGCAAGAATACTGGAGTGGGGTTGCCATTCCTTTCTCCAAAGGATCTTCCTGACCCAGGAATTGAACCCAAGTCTGCTTTGTTTCCCACAACTACTTTTGGGAAACCCCAAATAGATAAAAACCATTCAATTTTGTCCCCTTTTATTTAATCTGTACCCCATTCATCCTCTTCACAAGAACCTTTGTCACAGTTCTTGTAATTGCTATGTAATAAATTCAGAAAATGCCTAAAGTAAAAAAAAAAATAGCTGGCAAAAAAGCTAGTCTTTTTAAAAACTTTGCACCCAAAGGTTCAGCATTCTTATCTAAGTAATATTGCTTCTTTTGACCTAGAACATCCCATTTTATGGGCTTCCCTAGTGGCTCAGCTGTTGAATAATCCACCTGAAATGCAGGAGACCTGGGTTCAACCTCCAGGTTGGGAAGATCTCCTGGAGAAGGGAACAGCTACCCACTTCAGTATTCTGGCCTAGAGAAATTTGTCTGTGGGGTCACAAAGACATGACTGAGCAACTTTCACTTTATCTCATTTTATACATACAAAAATCATGTTTATCTCTTTCTAACTCTTACAAATGAGATATTGAATAAGATTTAACAAAAAAGAAATGTAAGACACACAAAGACTTAAATTCATATCCAGACTTCAGCACTTACTACCTTTTAAAATGGGGAAATCATTCTTTACCTCTCCAGACTTACTAAATTGATAATTGTAATATACATCTTACAGATTAATTTCAGTGGCCAACTGTAAAGCATACCTCCTACACTAGCCTTTCATGCTTCAGTTAAAAGAAAAAAAAATTGTGGCTAAGTACTTTATATGGTTAATATATTAACATGGAAAAAAAATCTCCAAAATATAGATATAAAGAAAGATTATATGTTTACTGATATATCTACCATATACATCATATCATATGAACCACATGTATATGCACCAAATATGTATGTATGCATATGTGTATACATGTATGTATATGGTGCATATACACATATATGGAAGATATATACACATACATCATATGTATCATATGTACCATATGATAGTACAGACCAATGTATGTTTAAAACAAACCCAACTGACTTTAAAGCTGTACATATGTATATGCATGCTGCCAAGTCGCTTCGGTCATGTCTGACTCTGTGTGACCTCATAGATGGCAGCCCACCAGGCTCCCTCATCCCCGGGATTCTCCAGGCAAGAACACTGGAGTGGGTTGCCATTTCCTTCTCCAATGCATGAAAGTGAAAATGATAATTGTAATATACATCTTACAGATTAATTTCAGTGGCCAACTGTAAAGCATACCTCCTACACTAGCCTTTCATGCTTCAGTTAAAAGAAAAAAAAATTGTGGCTAAGTACTTTATATGGTTAATATATTAACATGGAAAAAAAATCTCCAAAATATAGATATAAAGAAAGATTATATGTTTACTGATATATCTACCATATACATCATATCATATGAACCACATGTATATGCACCAAATATGTATGTATGCATATGTGTATACATGTATGTATATGGTGCATATACACATATATGGAAGATATATACACATACATCATATGTATCATATGTACCATATGATAGTACAGACCAATGTATGTTTAAAACAAACCCAACTGACTTTAAAGCTGTACATATGTATATGCATGCTGCCAAGTCGCTTCGGTCATGTCTGACTCTGTGTGACCTCATAGATGGCAGCCCACCAGGCTCCCTCATCCCCGGGATTCTCCAGGCAAGAACACTGGAGTGGGTTGCCATTTCCTTCTCCAATGCATGAAAGTGAAAAGTGAAAGTGAAGTCACTCAGTCGTCATATACATGCCTAAATATGTATTTTATATATGGAAATATGAGATAATATGTAAATATACTGCAAAAATTCTGAGAGATGCATACGAATTTGTAGGTGACACACTGAAGTGGATTTCACATTTTATGCTATATACTTCCCCAACTTCTGTTCTCATGATAGTAAGAGTACCTACTCATGTATTTCTTGTATAATAAATAGATCACATTTAATATTTCCCATTCTTATTTTATATATGGAACTTCTCTTATGCAAAATTTTACAGGAAATATTTTAATGTGGAAACAAACAAAAGGCAGTATTTTTTTGCTATGAAACAGTAGTATAATGCTTGGGCCATGACAAACATTTCAAAAATGTTAATTGAGTATACTAAGGAGTAAGTCAATAAATGCTTGACCAATTATTGTCACTAAAGCTCCAGTCTCTAAAGTGGACCTATCGTCATTATAGTTGTTCAGCAACATAAAATCCAATACAATCTGAAAGCTGAAAATAAACAGCTTGAATGAGGTTCCTAGAAGCTCACTGTTACTTTCTATTTAACTGCTAACAGTACTTTTCCAGGATTGTTGTTATGACTGGAAATGGTCACGGAATGGTGCGCAGTCATAGAAGTTGGAGAGATGATTTTACAGAAGCATTTTTTAAAAATCTAAATATTAGTATTGTTTTCATCCAGATGGATGTTTACTAAACTTATTGTGATAATCATCTCATGATGTATGTGATATATGCAAGTCAAATAATTATGCTTTAGACTTTAAATTTATAGCACTGTTTGACACTTATTATCTCAATAAAACTGGAAGAAAATAGTTGGCTGCAAGAAACAACACTAATAAATCCATATCTAGTAGAAAATAATCACACAACATACAATGTAATACAAAATATATTTGCATTGAGTTAAATAATAAAAATGGGTAGCTCAGATAACAAAGAATCTGCCTGCAATGCAGGAAACCCAGGTTTGATCCCCTGAAGAAGGAAATGGCTACCCACTCCCATTATTCTTGCCTGGAAAATTCCATGGACAGAGGAGCCTAGTGAACTACAGTCCATGGGCTCACAAAAAGAGTCAGACATAACTGAATGACTATCACAAAAAATCAATATAAAGTCAAAATATGTTATTTTAATCCATATGATCATAACACTATTCAGAATAATAGATTCAATTTATTTTCATTAAATTCTTTGAAATTATTATCATAAAAGTGATATTTGGATTAGAAATTCTGCTTAGGCATGCAGCCACTCATGCTTAGTTAGATAAAACTCTGTTTTATATATCTAAGTGTTCAAACTCCTGGCTCACTGTTAGACTAAAGTTGCTGTTTATCTATTACCATCACTCTTCCCTTCTTAACATATTCAATCTTTAATCTCTGCAAAGCAGAAATGGCAAAATTTAATGTACATGACAGTGCCAGAAACGCTGTTCAGAATCTCATGAGGAAACATATCATCAGATATCTCTCTGAAATCATTGATCATTTGAATAAAATCCTGGGAGTTAAAAGATGGTGAATAGCAGAGCCAAAGTTTGAATACAAACATTTAGCTCCAGGGCCAGTAAATATTAAGTAATAGTTAAGTAAGTATTCTTCAAATTAGATAAAGCTTAAAATATTCAGTGAGAATCTACTGTAATCTAATCTTGTTCCAGAAGTAACCAGTCTTTGTAAAATTTTTTGCAATACAATTCTTAAAATGGGTACTGGTGGTGCTATAGACTCTGGTGTTTAGTTAAATTGAAAAATTGACCTCAGAGGAAGAAATATAACTCTATGAAATATTATACCTTACTTCTTTTTTTTCCCCCCATGTGATGAAACTGAGGTTTGGGGAGGTGAGATAAATTGTCCAGTGTCGCACATCTTGTAATCAATGGAGTTGTAATTTGACTTAGGTAACTTAACTATTTTCCAGTCATAGTAATTGTGTTTACTTGGTTTGGTCTGCCAGTCATGTCTGACTCTTTGAAACACCATGGACTATAGCCCGCCAGACTCCTCTGTCCATGGGACTTACCAAGCAAGAATACTGGAGTGGATTGCCATTTACTTCTCCAGGGGACCTCCCCAACCCAGGCATCCAACCCATGTCTCCTGCATTACAGGAGGATTCTTTATCATCTGAGCCACCGCAGAAGCCCATAACTGTGTCCGTATCTATATGCAAATTATGATGCTGCTGCTGCTGCTGCTAAGTCGCTCCAGTCGTGTCCGACTCTGTGCGACCCCATAGACGGCAGCCCACCAGGCTCTGCCATCCCTGGGATTCTCCAGGCAAGAATACTGGAGTGGGTTGCCATTTCCTTCTCCAGTGCATGAAAGTGAAAAGTGAAAGTGAAGTCACTGAGTCGTGTCCAACTCTCAGCGACCCCATGGACTGCAGCCTACCAGACTCCTCCATCCATGAGATTTTCCAGTCAAGAGTACTGGAGTGGGGTGCCATTGCCTTCTCCGAATTATGGCACTAGAATTAACTAATATATATGCATTAATCTTAACATATTTTTAACTGCTTTCTAACTTCTCACTTGGCTATCACTAAATTTCATTTGACCAAGTAAGCATTTAACTTGAAGGTCATAGCTATTTGTTGTAGGAAATGTAAGGTTGGATTTAGGTTGTAAAAATGGAGTGGGTCTGGATAAGTGGAAAATCAATAGAGAGATTTTTGGACAAAGCGTACTGAACACCTGTCTTTATATATGGAAGATTATTTATGGTTGGCAGCTAAATAAAAGTGATGCTATTACCATTGCAATAGGTATATGTTATTGGAGGCTTACTTTGTGCCATATATATGGTATTACTTAAAGTTCATCTTACAAGTGAACTATCAAGGACATAAGATGTGATTTATTAAAGACACATAGCTGGCAAATTTCAGAGGAATGGCTTGAGTCTAGTCATGTCTAATTCCAAACTTGATTCTGCCAAGCTTTTGCGAAACTATGGGAGAAATATCAGTAACATCAGATATGCAGATGATACCACCCTTAAGGCAGCAAGTGAAGAGGAACTAAAAAGCCTCTTGATGAAAGTAAAAGAGGAGAGTGAAAAAGTTGACTTAAAGCTCAACATTCAGAAAACTAAGATCATGGCATCCGGTCATCACTTCATGGGAAATAGATGGGGAAATAGGGGAAACAGTGGCTGACTTTAATTTTCTGGGCTCCAAAATCACTACAGATGGTGATTGAAGCCATGAAATTAAAAGACACTTACTCCTTGGAAGGAAAGTTATGACCAACCTAGACAGCACATTAAAAAGCAGAGACATTATTTTGTCAACAAATGTCTGTCTATTCAAGGCTATGGTTTTCCAGTAGCTATGTATGGATGTGAGAGTTGGACTATAAAGAAAGCTGAGTGCTGAAGAACTGATGCTTTTGAACTGTGGTTTTGGAGAAGACTTTTGAGAGTCCCTTGGACTGCAAAGAGATCCAACCAATCCATTCTAAAGGAGATCAGCCCTGAGTGTTCATTGGCAGGACTGATATTGAAGCTGAAACTCCAATAGTTTGGCCACATGATGCAAAGAGCTGACTCATTTGAAAAGACCCTGATTTTGGGAAAGATTGAGGGAAGGAGGAGAGGGGATGACAGAGGATGAGATGGTTGGATGGCATCACTGACTCAATGGACATGAGTTTGGGTAAACTCCAGGAGTTGGTGATGGAAAAGGAGGCCTGGCGCACTGCAGTTCATGGGGTCGCAAAGAGTCAGACACAACTGAGTGACTGAACTGAACTGAAATAAACTGATGGACAATTAGAAACAAAAGAAGAGTTAAGAGCTTTTTTTTCCGCTGATTTTGAAAAGATGGCAGTCAGTGAAAGAATCACATCACAGTCTTCTCACTCAGCTTCAATACAAAGTTGTTTCCTGGATATGTGCCCAGGAATCAGGAGAGATTAAAATACAGGATGTGAACTAGATTGAGTAGCCTCTAACCAGACAAGACTGCTTAACACCTCAACACTTACTACCCGTGTACTGGTGCTGCTGCTGCTGCTGCTGCCGCTAAGTCACATAAGTCGTGTTCAACTCTCTGTGACCCCCATAGAAGGCAATCCACCAGGCCCCGGTCCCTGAGATTCTCCAGGGAAACATACTGGAGTGGGTTGCCATTTCCTTCTCCAGTGCATGAAAGTGAAGTTGCTCAGTCCTTTCCAACTCTTCACGACCCCATGGACTGTAACCTACCAGGCTCCTCCATCCATGGGATTTCCCAGGCAAGAGTACTGGAGTGGGTTGCCATTGCCTTCTCTGTGTAATGGTGCTAAGATCATATAATTACAGCACTCTAATTAAGAACAATCTGTTCCTGTTAAGAAGCTTGACTATTTGTGGAAAGAATTTAACACAATATATTCAGTGTGTCTGAAGACATAAGGATGGGCACATTTCTTTAATAATCTGACCTTGCTGTTGGGATGAGTTTTTAGTGAAACACACCCTCAAGCCCTAAATGTAGGTGATGTATATTTTTTAAAATTTTTATTTTTACTTTATTCTACTTTACAATACTGTATTGGTTTTGCCATACACTGACATGAATCAGCCACAGGTGTACACGAGCTCCCAATCCTGAAACCCCCTCCCGCCTCCCACCCCATATCATCTCTCTGGATCATCCCCGTGCACCAGCCCCCAGCATCCTGTATCCTGTATCGAACATAGACTGGCGCTTTGTTTCTTACGTTATTACATTTTTCTTAGATTTCGTGGTACATCCGTTGCAGCTCGTGACATACTCCACCTTTTGAGCTAGACTTATTCATCCAATATACCTCTCCTCCAACACTTACAGGCTGAACCATAGTCTTTATCACCTGCATGATTATGCTTCCTACATGTGGCATTTTGCATGACACACCTCCCAGATAGAAGATCAGTTCCAAAATATCTGTTCAGTGAGTCACTTTATGCACTTAGTTTCTAATGAAAGGCAAAAAACTACAACAATGAGCAGTGCCTTTATTTCTTTTAATGCCCTTCAGATTTGTATCTACTTTCAGTGTCCACAAAATGACATCAGTATATCATGAGGTGAAGTGGACCCTTGTGAATCTTCAAACTAAAGGACTCAAAGTATGACACAGAAAGTCTTTTTATGATTCTGTATTTTTCATGCTACTTGGATTCTCAGACTTAACTTTCTGGAAACGTATGCTTAGATGTCTGAAAATCTTCCTAATTAGAAAAGTTGAAGAGTAAGTTTTGGAGTTTTCCCTTGAAAACCTGTCATGTCCATGTTCATGTTGACCTTTTCATGTGGTACACACATGACTAGGCTTTGCCAGAATGAAAAAAGAGAAACAGCCTGCATGAATCCCACCATGTTTAAATCATTTGAATTTTCACTTGGATGGCTGTGTTGTCCTCAGTTAAGGAAAAATGTTTTCCCACAAATACGTAAGACATCTAACTGAAACTACCTTCTTTGACACTGAATAAATAAAATCAATGGCAGAACAACTGCAACTGCAATAAATATTATATATCACATATGTTGTGTGTATATTTATGTGAGCCTGCAGGTGCACTATGGTGTAAGAATAGCAGGAAGTATAACATATATGAGCAAAGATTAAATGCATTCAGCCTCATAGTTTTGTCATTAAAGTGAAAGTGGACAGTGAAAGTGGTTCAGTCATGTCTGACTGTTTGTGACCCCATAAAGTCCATGGAATTCTCTAGGCCAGAATACTGGAGTGGGTAGCCATTCTTTTTTCCAAGGGATCTTCTCAATCCAGAGATTGAACCCAGGTCTCTTGCATTGCAAGCAGATTCTTCACCATCTGAGCCACTAGGGATGCCCAAGAATACTGGAGGGGGTAGCCTATCCCTTCACCAGTGGGATCCAGACCCAAGGATCAAACAAAGATCTCCCACATTGCAGGTGGCTTCTTTACCAGCTGCACTATCAGGGAAGCCATTTGTCATTAAAATCATTAATATTTTAAAAGAGAATCGAAAATATATTTTTATTAAAAGGTCAATCAGTCAATCAGTCACTCAGTTCAGTCGATCAGTCATGTCTGACCCTTTGCGACCCCATGAACACGAACATGCCAGTCCTCCCTGTTCATCACCAACTCCCGGAGTCCACCCAAACCCATGTCCATCGAGTTGGTGATGCCATCCAACCATCTCATCCTCTGTTGTCCCCTTCTCCTCCTGCCCTCAATCTTTCCTAGCATCAAGGTCTTTTCAAATGAGTCAGCTCTTCGCATCAGGTAGCCAAAGTATTGAAGTTTCAGCTTCAACATCAGTCCTGCCAATGAACACCCAGGATCTCGTTTAGGATGGACTGGTTGGATCTCCTTGCAGTCCAAGAGACTCTCAAGAGTCTTTTCCAACACCACAGTTCAGAAGCATCAATTCTTTGGTGCTCAGCTTTCTTTATGGTCCAACTCTCACATCCATACACGACCACTGGAAAAACCATAGCCTGGACTAGATGGACCTTAGTCAGCAAAGTAATGTCTCTGCTTTTGAATATGCTGTCTAGGCTGGTCATGACTTTCCATGCAAGGAGTAAGCGTCTTTTAATTTCATGGCTGCAATCACCATCTGCAGTGATTTCGGAGCTCAAAAAAATAATGTCAGCCACTGTTTCCCCTGTTTCCCCATCTATTTCCCATGAAGTGATGGCACAGGATCCTATGAACTTA
>SJYC01113646.1:0-15601 GCA_006408675.1 Madoqua kirkii
AGTCGCAGAGTCAGACACAACTGAGCGACTGACTGAATGAACTGAACTGAAGCATTAAATAAATATAAATGGAATGAATAAGTGTGTGTATTCTTTGTCCAGTTTTACTGAGGTATTATTGACAAATAAAAATCATTATGTTTAATTTATGCAACATGATATTTTTACATATATACATTGTAAAATTATTACCATAATCAAGTTAATTAACACATCTGTCACTTCATTTATTTACTGTGTGTATGAGATTTACTCTCAATGTAAATTTCAAGTACATACTACATTAATATTAACTAATTCATCATACTACATACACCCTAATGTCATCAGCAACCCCATCCTTAAGGTATTGTTTTAAGACTCCTTATCATATCCTCCTGGGTTGGAACACATGATTTCTCAAGGAAGAAAGCCACTGTATTCTCCTTTCCCTGGCAAATCAATAAAGCTATCTTTTTCTACTTCATTCAAAACTCTGTCTCCAAGATTCAGTTCTGCACCTGTGTATAGAGAAGCTGAATTTTCAGCATCAGAAATAAAAGTGGCTTCTAATTTCCAGATCTGGAGAGTCTTGTCAAGAATCCTTAAAAAATATATATATATTCAAGCTATCATTCTCACTTTTTCGCTGTTTTTTCCTGCTCTGTGTTTTATTTTCCTCCTTTTGCTCTCCCTTTATTCCACTTTCCTTCACTTCTTGGACTATTCATCTACACTTTTATCTCTCTTGCATTACAGGTGAGAAATGGAGCATTGCCTACTATATCAGGAAACATAGGATGTCACAGTCATCAGCGATTACAGCCACCACTGGACAGTGGGCTGGTAAGCCCTAAGGGAACTCAGGATATGAAAACACAGAATACATACCCCAGATAGCTGAAAAGCGTGTTAGTCACTCAGTCATGTCTGACTCTTTGCAACCCCATGGACTGTGGCCTGCCAGGCTCCTCTATCCATGGAATTCTCCAGACAAGAATATTGGAATGGGTTGTCATTTCCTCCTCCAGGGGATCTTCCTGACCCAGGGATCAAACCCAGGTTTCCTGCATTGCAGGCATTTCTTTACTATCTGAACCACCAAGGGAGGCACATATCAAAAGAATGATTTCAATGAGCACAGACTGACATCTTTCCATGCACACAAAAGTACTAAATTCTTTTACTTGGGATATCTGATTTTCTTTAATTAACAATAGTCTTTCGACACTAAGACCACCTGCCCTTTGTTGTAAAACTCTTGTGTAAACTGACTTTTATTCACTACTCTTTGGAGGAGTTCTTTCAGGGTTACTTGAAATGTTGCCTCCAGGACTTGAAGTCTTAAAAATTTCTGCAAAATAAACATAACTCTCTACCTTATGTTATGAATAATTTTTTTAAGTCAACTTAGGGCAAATGGAAAGGTAGAGGTTGTCCCAAAAGATGAAGAGAACTACAGGACCTGATGTCAGTGGACATTGTAACACATCAAAGAAGTTCTAATTTGCCACCTTTTTCCTCTCTCATCAGTTTAAGCAATTGAAGATAAGGATACAGAAATTCAGGAGAGCATAATAAGCTTTCTCACTAGATATGTGGAGTTTAATAACTCAAAAAATGCATGGATTTTGATGTATTTGGTGGGCTTGAGTGTGGCTTTGATCTGATATTAAGTTGAGGCTAACACTTCTACACATTCAACTATTTCACAAACACTTTGCCAGCCCCAAGAAGGATGACATTTTGGTGCACAAACTCAGCTGCAAACAGACAGAAAGCATCATAGAATGTGCCTTTCTCAATCCATCTGCCCTTGAAAACCAGATCCTCAACCTTCACTCCTCCTCACCATTAGGGAACAGGAAACCACTGGCCTTTTCAATCCAGCCCTGACATAGAGAAAGGAATAGAGGTTGACCCGGTCTCACCTTTTCTACCCACTCTGAGTAAGTAAAGGGGAAATGTTCCTCTTCAGAATTTCTGAGAAAATCAAGGTGGTGACAGAATGCTTCTCTTTTATAGGCTTCACAGGTGGCCTCAGCTATAAAGAATCAATCTGCCAATGCAGGAAATGCAAGAGATGTGGGTCCGATCCCTGGATTGGGAAGATCCCCTGGAGGAGGAAATGGCAACCCACTCCAGTGTTCTTGCCTGGAGAATCTTATGGACAGAGGAGCCTGGTTGGGTACAGTCCATGGAGTTGCAAAGACTTAGACACAGCTGCGTGACTAAGCATGCATCAGACTGAAATTTGAAGAGAACAGAAAAAGAATTTATGCTTGCACGGGGAGGAAACAAGTTCAATTTGGGATCTTAGAAAAAGTGAGGAAAATAGGGAAATGTGGAGGGAGGTGAGGAAACTGAAATTGCAATCTGAAAAAAGACAACACTGCAAGGTTAGAATAAAAAAGATACATTAGTGTAAGCAGTGGGGGAGGGGGGGTGGATAACATCAAATTTAATACTATTTTTCCTACTAAGTTTTTATTAAAGTTAAATGCTTCAGTATAAAAGATTGATATTGATTTAAAATGGCATATATAAGAATTGGTACCTAAAAGAGTAAAAATATATTTTTAGATCAAACAGTAGTTTTAGAATGTGTGAAGATAGGATTGCAGAGAGAATTTGGAGAGAATGTGGCTGCTGTTCAATAAAGCAAACAGGTATTAAACGCGCATTTGTCCTGCTGCCTCAGGAAACCTCACATCCACCACTGAAAACATCAAACTTAACTCTGAGCCTACAATTTATTTTTGTAAAATCATTATTTGAACTTCTTTAGCCTGCTGTTAGTGTTGCCTCAGAAAAATAATTACTAGATGTCTGAATAAATACAGAAATATTAATGAGACATTAAACTATATGCTGGAAAATAATAGGAATAATATTTTATTTTTGCAAACAGACCATTATGTAGGCAAATCAATCTTTTTGCATGAATGGAATCCCAAATAATGCTACTCGCTCCAAAGATCCTCTGACAGATAGTTAACGTAGTTTCTCGTTATGGAACACATGGGCTTCTTAGGAGGCTATATTATTCTGGGTGTGGTTGTGGCCTCTGTAGGGCTTCCCAGATGGCACCAGTGGCAAAGCCAGTGCAGGAAACCTAAGAGGCACAAGTTCAATCCCTGGGTTGGGAGATCCCCCTGAAAGAGGGCATGACAACCCACTCCAGTATCCTTTCCTAGAGAATCCCAAGGACAGAGGAGTCTGGCCGGGTGCAGTTCATAGGGTTTCATAGAGTAGGACATGACTGAAGTGACTTAGCACACATGTGTCCTCTATAACTGAATCCTAAAATATCAATGGCTTAAACAAAATTTCCATGAAGATTTCCATGAAGCTTACTTCTCGGGCCCATATGATGGCTCCACAATGTCAAAAGTCAACCTTCCTTCCACCTAGTTACTTTGAAATTCTTGGGTATCAATCACATCCTTATGGTCCAACATGACTCAGAAACATTCCTGTCAGTGTAGAGAAAGCAAGGGAAGAGGTATGATGTCATTCTGCTCACATTCTGTGTATTTTAACAGAGTTGAGTAACAAGGACACACCAAGGCTACAAGGAAACTTGTCAAGCTCACTCGGGTCAAAGTAGTAATTGGCACAATGAAAATCCAAGGGTTCTATTAGTATGAGAAATAAACACTGAAAGAATATGGAAGACAAGTATCAGGGTCCACAAAAGATTGACCTGAGAGATGACGGATCAACCGCTCCTGGGAAAAGTTGCTCACCCAAAACCATTAATCCGGAAACTATATTTTGAAAGATAGTTTACACTTTGTCATAAAAGTTATAAAAAATTTTCATGGCAAATCAGCAAAGAAAGATTTTTGAGAAAAATCTTTATACGGCAGATGCTAGAGATAACATATCCACAGGTTCATGTGAATTGAGAGGAAAGAGGCATTCATCAAATGCTCTCAAAAGATATGAAAATAGGGTTAAACCCACTATGGAGAAAATGTATTTCAAAGCAATAAAGTATCACTTTATACTTTTCATCCTAAAGATTTTTTTTTTTAAATATCAACACCTAGTCTAGCAGAGATGCAACCGAAGGCCTATGTTTCTTAATTGTTGAAGGAAAGATAAATTATTATGCCTTTGGAAACTAACCTGGTAACACTAGAAAGTTTTAAAATATCTCCCTTTGATCTCAAATCCAGGGATCTTTCACACAAATATAGAAGAACCAACTGGTAACACCATAGGTACTAAGGTACTTATGAAGTTGGTTTGTAGTGACAAAAACCTGGAAAAAAAAATGAATGTCTAGCAGTGATGAATAGATGAATAAATTTGCTAGCTTCTACACCATGAACTCAATAAGAATTATTACTAAAAAGAATAAAAATTATTTTCTTTTAAGTAACTATGATAATTAATATAATAAAATTTTAAGATAACTAAAATTATACAAACATTTTAAAATATATCAAAGCTATAACAATTGCTGTCAAAAGATTTCCATGAAGAAAGTAAGATGCAGAAACCCTCTGTGTCTGGGTTATATCCGTGTTCTGTAAATACTTGTTGTGGTTTGTTTTGTGTCCCACAAAAAAGATATTGAAGTCCCAACTCCTGGTACCCTTAAATGTGAAGCTATTTGGAAATAGGGGCTATAATGTAATCAAATTAAGATGAGATCATACTTGATTAAAGTGGACCCTGAATTCGACATGACTGGTGTCCTTGTAAGACAAGAAGCATAGACACGCAAAGATGAGGATGGTAAGTGAAGATGGAGCCTGCGAATGAAGTGATGTGTCTATAGCCAAGAAACGCCAAGGATCTCTGGCAATCATCAGACGCTACAAGAAATGCAGCCAATAAATGCTCTCTCAGAACCTCCAGCAGGAAACAGTCCTGCCAACACCTACCTAGATGTGGACTTCTAGCCTCCATAAGTATGAAAGAGTACGTTTCTAAAATTTTAATCCATGTAATTTGTGGTACTTTGTTATGACCATCCCAGAACACTGATACAAAACCTAAACACCTAACCCGATATTTATCTATATAAGCACAAGAGAGAGCAAAGAGAAGATACAGTAAAAAAGAAAATTAGAGAATTTTAGAAAATAGATATGAGTTGTGTGTGCATGCGTGCTAAGTCAGCTTCAGTCCTGTCTGACTCTGCGACACCATAGACGGTAGCCGGTCAAGCTCCTCAGCCACGGTATTCTTCAGGCAAGAATACTAGAGTGGGAGGCCATGCCCGTCTCCAGGGGACCTTCCTGACCCAGGGATTGAACCCACATCTCTTATGTCTCCTGCACAGGCAGACAAGTTCTTTACCACTAGCTCCAACAAGGAAGCCCACATACGGCATTCACAAATTGTTCAAGTTAAACAGTTGTTCAAAAACACACATAGAGCTCAAGGTACATAGAAAAGCAAACTGTTATGAATACAAATCTTAAATTATAATTAATACTATTATGATACTTATGCGTCAGGTTGACTGTCATTCAACATTTAAGCATTGCTGTGTCCTCTTAGTAACTTGTAGTGGTGGTTAGTTCAAGTTGAAAGCCTATTGCTTGCTCCTCTGATTTTACTATCATAATATTTACAAATATCTCATTTCTTACCATTACTATTATCCTATACTATATAGCATTCAGTTCAGTTCAGTCACTCAGTCATGTCTGAATCTTTGAGACCCCATGAACCACAGCACACAGGACTCCCTGTCCATCACCAACTCCCGGAGTCCACTCAAACCCATGTCGATTGAGTCGGTGATGCCATCCAACCATCTCATCCTTTGTCGTCCCCTTCTCCTCCTGCCCTCAATTTTTCCCAGCATCAGGGTCTTTCCAAATGAGTCAGTTCTTTTCATCAGGTGGCCAAAGCATTGGAGTTTCAGCTTCAGAATCAGTCCTTCCAATGAATACCCAGGGCTGATCTCCTTTAGAATGGACTAGTTGGATCTCCTTGCAGTCCAAGGGACTCTCAAGAGTCCTTCAACACCACAGTTCAAAGGCATCAATTCTTTGGAGCTCAGCTTTCTTTATAGTACAACTCTCACATATAACATTATAATGATTGTAACCTTTTGAGTATATTTGATGCTATTGAAAATAATGAAATACAAGTATATATGAAACTTGACTTCTCTGATTGCTTGACATGAATCTGTGACAACTAACTACACAGTAAGTGACCCAAGAAATTTTCTCTAAGGCTGGGATGTTTATATCCTGCTAACTTGCAAGACAAAGATGTTAACTTGATCTTTCTTTTCTGTGTCAGAGTATATTCCACTAGCTTGGTTTATGAACCAATTAATACAAACCAATGGGAATTCAATTAAATATATATATATAAAAGCCAGAACCAATTAATACAAATCAATAAGAATCCATTTTTTAATTGAACACTAAAACCTGTATATAAGTGCTATTAAAACACAAAACAAATGAAAGAACTAAAATTATAAATAAAAGTGACTATGCCAAGTAACAAAGAAGAACTTCAACTTAAGGATAAGGAAATATACGAGACAGCAAAAGAGACACAGACGTATAGAACAGTCTTTTGGACTCTATGGGAGAAGGCAAGGGTGGGATGATCTGAGAGAACAACATTGAAACATATATATTATCATACATGAAACAGATCACCAGTCCAGGTTCAAGGCATGAGACAGGGTGCTCAGGGCTGGTGCACTGGGATGACCCAGAAGGATGGGATGTGGAGGGAGGTGGGAGAGGGGTTCAGGATGGCGAATACATGTAAACCCATGGCTGATTCATGTCAATATATGGCAAAAACCACTACAGTAGTGTAAAGTAATCAGCCTTCAATTAAAATAAATAAATTTTTAAAAAGGATAAGGAAATATAGTATTAACACTATTAAAGTAATACTACACACATACACACACATAGCATATTTCAAGAAATCAAAGTATCTTTCAGATTTCTAATTAATTTTCATGTCTTTAACATAGAGAGATATGAGCATTCATTTTATTGTATGATATGTTTTTTAAATAACCAGTTCAATATATACTCAAGGAACAAAAGATTTGCTACCTATAGTTAACAATCATTTGGGTGGTGATTAACCATTTTCAATGAAGACTCTTCAATTCAAAATTGAAATGCAAAGAAATACTACAAAGTTACAATATACTATTATGTTATATACCAAGCACTTTCATTATCATAGAATTTTGTTAACATAGCTGAGCTATCAAGGCTGATGTTTATGTTACTCTATCATCCAAACTGTATAAGAGGCTAGCCCATGAATCTCACTAGGATATTTTATGATGGACATCTTTCACTGCAAAGTGAAGTTGATTCTTAGTCCAGCAGGAAAAATTTGTATCAGCTGTGAGTTGGACTCCTTAAACATTGAACACATTAGCAGAGAGGAGTGATATAACCTTTCAAATAAAAGACTTAGATGATCTGACAGCTGAAGCAAGATGCAGAGTGATCAAGATGCCCCCATAGTAAAGTAAAAATATTTTAATGGAAGTACAATAATTGATCAAAGAGACACTCAGGTCTCCTGGGTCCAGAATGAAGCTATGCCAAGTCCTTAAATCTGCCATAAAGCTCTAATGGACACCCAGGGGGACACTTCTGACAATTTATCTTAGTTTAAGTGAATTCCAGGACCTTAAATTACTAGAGGAACCCAGTCACTTGCGACATAAGCTTGCATTTTCTGTTTCTGATTTCTTTATGGATAAAATTCAAATTTCTCATCATTACTAGTTTCAAGATAGGCAGCAAATAGCTAAAAGAAATGTCATAAAACATTTCCACATACAGTTAAAGCCCATTTGCTAAAGGGTCTCATTTTTACCATCTATCAGTTCAGTTCAGTCATTCAGTCATGACTGACTCTTTGCGACCCCATGTTTCGCAGCACGCCAGGCCTCCCTGTCCATCACCAACTCCCAGAGTTCACTCAGACTCACATCCATTGAGTCCATGATGCCATCCAGCCATCTCATCCTCAGTCGTCCCCTTCTCCTCCTACTCCCAATCCCTCCCAGCATCAGAGTCATTTCCAATGAGTCAACTCCTCTCATGAGGTGGCCAAAGTACTGGAGTTTCAGCTTTAGCATCATTCCTTCCAAAGATATCCCAGGGCTAATCTCCTTCAGAATGGACTGGTTGAATCTCTTTGCAGTCCAAGGGACTCTCAAGAGTCTTCTCCAACACCACAGTTTAAAAGCATCAATTCTTTGGCACTCCGTCTTCTTCACAGTCCAACTCTCACATCTACACATGACTACTGGAAAAACCATAGCCTTGACTAGGTGGACCTTAGTCGGCAAAGTAATGTCTCTGCTTTTGAATATACTATCTAGGTTGGTCATAAGTTTTCTTCCAAGAAGTAAGCGTCTTTTAATTTCACGGCTGCAATCACCATCTGCAGTGATTTTGGAGCCCCCAAAAATAAAGTCTGACACTGTTTCCATGGTTTCTCCATCTACTTCCCATGAAGTGATGGGACCAGATGCCATGATCTTTGTTTTCTGAATGCTGAGCTTTAGGCCAACTTTTTCACTCTCCTCTTTCACTTTCATCATGAGGCTTTTTAGTTACTCTTCACTTTCTGCCATAAGGGTGGTGTCATCTGTATATCTAAGGTGACTGATATTTCTCCCAGAAATCTTGATTCCAGCTTGTGTTTCCTCCAGCCCAGCGTTTCTCATGATGTACTCTGCAAAGAAGTTAAATAAGCAGGGTGACAATATACAGCCTTGACGTACTCCTTTTCCTATTTGGAACCAGTCTGTTGTTCCATGTCCAGTTCTAACTGTTGCTTTCTAACTGTTGCATACAGGTTTCTCAACAGGCAGGTTAGGTGGTCTGGTATTCCCATCTCTTTCAGAATTTTCCACAGTTTATTGTGATCCACACAGTCAAAGGCTTTGGCATAGTCAATAAAGCAGAAATAGATGTTTTTCTGGAACTCTCTTGCTTTTTCCATGATCCAGCGGATGTTGGCAATTTGATTTCTGGTTCCTCTGCCTTTTCTAAAACCAGCTTGAACATCTGGAAGTTCACAGTTCACGTATTGCTGAAGCTTGGCTTGGAGAATTTTAAGCATTATTTTACTAGCATGTGAGATGAGTGCAAGTGTGTGGTAGTTTGAGCATTCTTTGGCATTGCCTTTCTTTGGGGTTGGAATGAAAACTGACCTTTTCCAGTCCTGTGGCCACTGCTGAGTTTTCCAAATTTCCTGACATATTGAGTGCAGCAAATTCACAGCATCATCTTTCAGGATTTGAAATAGCTCAACTGGAATTCCATCACCTCCACTAGCTTTATTCATAGTTATGCTTTCCAAGGCCCACTTGACTTCACATTCCAAGATGTCTAGGTCTAGAGAAGTGATCATAGCATCATGATTATCTGGGTCATGAAGATCTTTTTTGTACAGTTCTTCTGTGTATTCTTGCCACCTCTTCTATATACATGTGTAAATCTTTGGTTCAAGTTCTTAAAATACTCTTATTGCTTACTCAAACACTAGCTCAAGCCACTTTTAATGTTTTTCAAGTTTCATCTCCTTTAAAACAAGTATATTACTTGCATAATAGTATGTTAACATACAATATTAACTAACAACAAATGTATGCTAACCTATTGGCATCAGAATAGAATCTAATGATTAAAAACAATTCTTGTGAAATTTTTCTGGTAATAGGAAAACAGTTCTGGAAAGAATACATTTATTGGCTTGCATAATAAAAAGTGGGCTTCCCTGGTGGCTTAGACAGTAAAGAATCTGCCTGCAATACAGGAGACCTGGGTTTGATATCTGAGTCGGGGAGATCTCCTGGAAAAGGGAAAGGCTACCCACTCCAATGTATTCCCTGGAGAGTTCCATGGAGAGAGGAGCCTGGCAGACCACAGTCCATGGGGTCGGAAAGAGTCTGACACAACTGAGTGACTAACACACACAATATAAAGAAGCTTCTTCCAAATGGCCTGCTCAACTATGCAATGGTTTTGAATCTCACTGTGACAACGGAGCTGCCATTGGTTTTATTCTGCCAGCTAACTAGGAGGGAGCATAATTTTGGAAATCTGAAATGAGAAATCACAAAGGCAATATGTTCAAGGCATTTTAGATTTTAAAAATACATTGTGCTAATACTGACTTGATTCCTTACCTCAAATTTGCCCATTTTGAGCATTCAACTTTAGAAATTATTAAGAATAATTTACTGAATACCTATATGAATTGAATATGCTGATAATCTCTTCATCCTCTTCAAATCCACAACTAAATATAAAAATCTGAAAACTAAAAGAATCTAGCAGAAAGAAAGTCCCCTTAGAAATCATTCCCCATTTCTAAACATTAATATTCATAAACTCATTTAAATTCATTTTTATTGAATTACAAATGTCATATAATAAAATTTGCTCACTTTAAGTGCTCAATTTGATAAATTTTACCAAATACAATAGTTTTACAATCACTCCCACAATTAAGATACAGAAGCTTTACATAATCTTCTGTGTGTGGGGGTGTGTGTGTATTTGTCACTCAGTTGTGTCCAACTCTCTGCAACCCCATGGACTGTAGTTTGCCAGACTTTTCTGTTCATGGGATTATCCAGGCAAGAATACTGGAGTGGGTTGCCATTCCCTTCTAAACTGCAGTCAAATTCAACAGAAATCAATTTTATCTCCTCACTTCCAGCTTCTGGCAAACACAGCTGTTTTTTTGTGTCACTAAAATTTTGCCACTTATATAACCTTATATAAATTAAGTCATAGATTGATTAATATTTTGTGTCTGGCTTCTTTTACTTAACATCAAATTGAATCTTGCCACTTTACCCAATGTGAATACTCTCTGCCTTTTCATTGAAGTGTTCAGACTATTTACATTTATTATATTTACCAACATGATTTTTCTGTGTTATATTTGTTCAATTTATTCATCGCCATTTTTTCTTCTAAGTCTTTTATATAAAAAGATATTCTTGATTTTATCTCTGCCTTACCTTTATCAGCTATACTTCTTTGTTTTATTATTAGAGCCACCAGGGAAATGGACCTTTGTTGGTAAAGTGATGTCTCTGCTTTTTAACGTTTTGTCTAGATTTGTCATAGACAGCTCCTTCTTCCAAGGAGCAAACATCTTTTAATTCCATGGTTGCAGTCACCACAAAGTTGTTATTTTACTCATTTTCCTGCCTCTCCTACCAGAATGCAAGTACCACAAGGTCAGGTATTCTGGTCTCTTTTATTCATTGTGTAACCCCAGGGCCAAATGTCCAGCATAGGGTTTATGCTCCAGAAATCTTCTTCAGGGAATCTTCTTCAGGGAATGAGGGAAGGAGACAGCATCTTGAAGAGATACACTTCAAGGTCAGGAGACTCTTCTCCCTGCTCCCTCCACAGCTTCTCCTCCCCTCCTTGTTTCCTTTATAACACTCATCCACTCTGAGGTTCTTTATTTTTTTCTCTTCATGCAAGGAGTTGAAGATCCATGGGGCTAGTTTTTCTGTTGTTCCTGTTCATAGTGATTTCCTCCAACATCTGGAAAATGCTCATCATAGAGTAAGAACTCAGTGTGCAGTGAAGAAACGGATGAATGAATGGGTGTGTGTGACTCTCTCGCACACCTGGAGGTGGCAGGGGTCACACTAAGCATTGGTGGTGGTGTGTGGGTGGGAGGAGCCAGCCCTTCCTATTGTGAGAAGTTATGAGAAGTGCTTAGAAGTTTTGAGTTATGTATGAGGAAATGGTGTAGATATTTTAACACACATGAAAAAATTCTGTAAATGGTGGTCAACATGTTTATTTTCAGTTTTATCTATCTATGTATCTTACATAAGTGGGGGTTTCATAGAGAAACTTTATAATTCCTGGCTACAGCAAAAGGCAGTACAGAGGGTCTCCAGGGAAACTTAGATATTTATTATACAGAGTATTAGATTTCTTAGGGTTTATGGCTAGTTCGTAACTGGCCTAAATCTCTTTCCGAAGCCTTCAGTGAGATCTATAAATTGCCTGGTTCTCCACAGGGCAGGAGCCCAATGTTTGTGAGAAATCACAGCTGCTAATTGCCTCCTTCCTAGGACTCAGAGAAATGAATTGTGTGTGAGGGGGATGATTTCTCCACACTTCACAGCGCCACCTGCACCTCCACCTCCAGGAATGGGACTGGTGGGTGGGCCTGAAATCCAGATTTTTGGTCTTGCTGATATCAGATTGAGGCAGCCCTGAGGCCCCTCTCCTCTCCAGGTAGTCACCCCTGAGCGATTGGCCTTGGGGGCCTTCAGTGGAAACATGGTTCCCAAGTCCATCCGTCAGTGGGATTTTCTGGCTCTATGAGGGTGAGCACTTGCCCCGTGGTTCTATTAAAGTGCAAATATGTCTCTGCAGCTGTAGAGAAGGTTTCTGTGGACACGAACAGCAAGGCGACATCAGGGGTATGTCTGGTCGAAGTTTGCTTGTATCACTTGTGAGGCAGCCGCCACCAGTGAAACAGCGCCAGTACCTGTGCGAGTGCCTGCTCTTGCAGGAGGCCCTGTCTCTCTGAGAGATGCTTGCTTCTGAGAAGGTCAAGCAAAGAGGAACCTAGAGCTTGGCTTTAGCGCTGCACAGTAGAATTTCACACAAATAAAGAATGTTGTGAGTTCTTTAGTTCAGCCAGTCTCTGAGGTGCCCTTCCCTCACAGAATCCCTGCATCATCTCACTCAGGAACCACTTTCAGATACTCTCCACACAGACTTATCTGGCTGAGCCTGAGGAGTGCAGTGCGGGGGGTGTGGGCTGGGGTTGCTGGGAGCAGGGCGCCATAAAGTGAGGGCTGTTTCTGAGAATCACAGATCCAGGTTTTCTTTCTTCTTTTTTTTCCATTTTTTAATTGTTTTAAATGTTCGTTCAACAGAATGTGTTCTTTTTTTTTTTTTTTTTGAGAAGTATAGAACAAGATTATTTATTGGAGGACAGTTGGTTTATAAAAAATTGTGTTAGCATCACATCACCCAGCTACAGGTATACACATGTCCCCTCTCTCCTGAGCCTCCCTCCCATCTCCCTCCCACCCCAGCCCTCTAGGTTGTCACAGAACATTGGGCTGAGCTCCTTCTTTTACATAGCAAATTCTCACTGCCTATTTTACATATGGTCCACAAGCCTGTTCTCCATGTCTGCATCTCCATTGCTGCCCTGCAAATAGGTTTGTCAGTGCTATCTTTCTAGATTCTACATACATGTTTTAAACAGTATTTGTCTTTCTCTTTCTGATGTACTTCACTTTGTTTAATAGGCTCTAGGTTCATTCATCTCGTTAGGACTGACTTGATTGCATTCTTTTTTATAGCTGAGTAATATTCCATATACATTAATTGTGTGTATATTTGCCACAGTTCTATATCATTCATCTGTCAGTGGACACAGAGGTTGCTTCCATGTCCTAGCTATTGTGAAAAGTGCTGCAGTGAACACTGGGGTACACATTCTCTTTCAGTTACGGTTTTCACATGGTATATGCCCAGTAGTGGGATTGTTAGGTCATATGGTAGTTCTATTCCTAGTTTTTAAAGGAGTTTCCATACAGTCCTCCGTAGTGGTTGTTTCAGTTTACATTCTCACCAACAATGCAAGATGGTTCTGTTTTCTCCATATCCTCTCCAGCATTTATTGTTTGTAGATTTTTTAGTGATGGCCATTCTGACCTGTGTGTGGTGATACCTCATTTAGTTTTGATTTGCATGTCTCTAATAATGAGCGATGTTGAGCATCTTTTCATGTGTGTGTTGGCCATCTGTATGTCTTCTTTATTTTTTTTTTTTTTTTTTACTTTCTTTGAAGAATGTTGGATTTTTGTTCTGGTTCATTAAATAACAGTGGATGTCTGATCCTTCTGAAGCAAGCTTTTGTTACAATCCCAGAGTAGTCTAACTTAGCTCAGCTACTAGGGCAAGGTGTTTTTGAGTATTCTATCAAATGTTCTGTATGAGTAATCTCCACTTTTTCTCAAAGGAACACGAAATATCCCCAGGTCTGTGTGAGCTCTGGTACAGTTCTGGGGCTGCTTCTGTTGGCTGGCTCTTTCCCTGGCTTCGGAAGAGTTCTTTTCACACATAGGCCCATCATTTCTTAGGCCCATCATTTCCAGAGCTTGCTATCTTTCAGTGGGCAGTTCTTTCCTTTTACACACTCAGCATCACACAAGCTACCTACCTTTTTCCTTGTAAATTATGCTTTCTGACTTCTCAACACATTAGGATCAGTGGGCCCTGTTTAGTTAGCCCTCCCCACACTGTGACACAGAAACTATCTTCAGGTTGTTAGTTGAGATTCAGTTCAGTTCAGTTCAGTTCAGTCACTCAAATGGGTCCAACTCTTTGCAATCCCATTTACACACTCAGCATCACACAAGCTACCTACCTTTTTCCTTGTAAATTATGCTTTCTGACTTCTCAACACATTAGGATCAGTGGGCCCTGTTTAGTTAGCCCTCCCCACACTGTGACACAGAAACTATCTTCAGGTTGTTAGTTGAGATTCAGTTCAGTTCAGTTCAGTTCAGTCACTCAAATGGGTCCAACTCTTTGCAATCCCGTGAATCGCAGCACGCCAGGCCTCCCTGTCCATTACCAACTCCAGGGGTTCACTCAGACGCACATCCATCCAGTCCGTGATGCCATCCAGCCATCTCATCCTTGGTCATCCCCTTCTCCTCCTGCCCCCAATCCCTCCCAGCATCAGAGTCCTTTCCAATGAGTCAGCTCTTTGCATGAGGTGGCCAAAGTACTGGAGTTTCAGCTTTAGCATCAGTCCTTCCAAAGAAATCTCAGGGCTGATCTCCTTCACAGTGGACTGGTTGGATCTCCTTGCAGTCCAAGGAACTCTCAAGAGTCTTCTTCAACACCATAGTTCAAAAGCATCTTAAAGGCTAATTCTTATTAATTTCCCTTCTCTTAGTTATCACAGTCTTACACTGCTTTTTTAAATAATATCTGAAGACTGTCATTTTTATGGATTTTGTTTACTTGTGCATTTGCTTATTGTGGAAGAACATGTTCCTCAGCAGGTCTTCTTTCATGAGCAAAAGTAGAAGAACATATAACCCTTTAAAATACAGATTCCTGAAATCCAAGATGGAAAGTGTAATATAAATCCAAGAGAGAAAGTATAATAAATTAGCAATAAAGTTGCTAATTTTAACAGCAAATTAAAATGTTCCTATTTTAATAAGTTAAAACAAAAATTTGACATAGACACAGGGACAAAAATTAGCAGAGCAGACTTAGAAATCACATTTCTACCACTGCAAATGCTTATTTCCATGTCATCATTTATAATAATAGCTCATCTACAAGAAACTCAGAGCTATTAACAAATACCATTGTATAGTACATGGTCAAAAAGAAAAAAGTTTATCTCTGAATAGCAGATCATTTGTAACAGAAGTCACAAAATTCATGTGTGATAGTTCATACATTTGGTCCCTAATTGGAGCATTTTATCCTTCATTCAGAGTCTTCTTTTTCTGCTAAATGTAACATATTTATTTTTCTTTTTTTTTAATCTCCTGGCAAGGGAAAATGAGATTTTCAGAGAGATGTTAGTGAGAAAAGTCCTATGTAGCGAA
>SJYC01113647.1:0-30087 GCA_006408675.1 Madoqua kirkii
ATTCTTTTAATTTGATATCAGCTAGAAGCAATTATAATCATGATTTTACCCCAGATATCTTTGGAAGCATATTAAAAACTAATTACAAAGAATCCAATGAGAGGAATTACAATGAACAGCAGAGTAAATTTGAATTTTAAAAGATCAAAGAGGTACTGCAGCCCTTCTAAATGTATTCTTACAGCCTAAGTAATTCTTACTTTATTTTTGGCTACTACTACTTTCCATTTAAATATTATTTTGTAGGTTAAGAATAATGCTAGTTTGCTACTGCTGCTGCTAAGTCGCTTCAGTCGTGTCCGACTCTGTGCGACTCCATAGATGGCAGCCAACCAGGCTCCTCCGTCCCTGGGATTCTCCAGGCAAGAACACTGGAGTGGGTTGCCATTTCCGTCTCCAGTACATGAAAGTGAAAAGTGAAAGTGAAGTCGCTCAGTCGTGTTCGACTCTGTGCAACCCCATGGACCGTAGCCCACCAGGCTCCTCCATCCATGGGATTTTCCAGGCAAGAGTACCGGAGTGGGATGCCATTGCCTTCTCCGACCCTATCCCTAGTAGGGAAGAATTCCTCATGCCTGATAAGTTGGGACATTGGCGTTTTCTTGCCTTCAGATTTAAACTGAAATATTCGCTCTTTCTGAGTCTTGAGCTGGCTTCTAGATGGGAACTACACTGTTTGATGTTCTAATTCTCAAGTCTTCAGACTTAAATTGAAACTAGACCATTGGCTTTCTTGGGCTTCCAACTTATCTACTCACCCTATAGATTCTGGGACTAGACAGCCTCTATGTTTGTATAAAATACTTCTTTGTAATCTCTCTCTCCCTTCTTCCCTCATTTCTATTAAGTTACCTCAAGAGGTATGGTACTGGTGATAAAATAGAAATACAGATCAATGAAGCAGAATAGACAACCCATGAACAGGCTCATAGTTATATAGTCAACTGATTTTGACAAAGAAGCAAAGACAATTTGATTGAGAAAAGTGAAGTTCTCAGTCCTGTTCAACTCTTTGCGACCCCATGGACTATAGCCTACCAGGCTCTTCCGTCCATGGAATTTTCCATCTGAGTCACCAGGGAAGTCCATTTGATTTCATTTGATTTGATTGAGAAAGAATAATCTTTTCTACAAACTGAGCTGAAATCCTGGACATCCATATGCAAAACAAACAAGCAACAAAACAACAATAACAACAACAAAAAAAAACCTAGACATAGACAATACAGGAAATTAATTCAAAATGGATCATGAATCTAAATGTAAGATGCAAAAACTATAAAGCTTCTGGAAGAATACATATGAGAAAATATGTGTGATTTTGATTTTGGTTATCAAAACAAAAAAAATATCTTAGAAATAATCACAGCCAAGAAAGGCCTAAAAAATTACCATATGCAAAATGGTATCTTGGATGGAATCCTGGAAACAGAAAAAGATATTAGATAAGAACCAAAGAAATTTGGATAAACTAGAGACTTGAGATAATAACAATTTAGATTCATAGTCTGATGAATGTACCATAATATGTAAGAAGTGGAGCGTTGGTCGCTCAGTCATGTTCAACTCTGTGAACCCATGGCCTGTGTCCTGCCAGGCTCCTCTGTCCATGGAATTCTCCAGACAAGAATAATGAAGTGGGTTGCTATTCCCTTCTCCAGAGGATTTTCCTGACCCAGGGATTGAACTGGGACTCCTGCATTGCAGGCAGATTCTTTACCACCTGAGCTACAGGGAAGTCCCAAGATGTCAGGGAAAGGGGGAACTAATGTCAGGGATATAGTAACTCTCTACATTATCTTCTCAACTTTCTGAAAATATAAAACTGTTCTAAATTTGAAAGTTTATTTTTGAAAAATCAAGAATAGAGCTTTAAATGAAATGATTATATCTACTTTGCTATATACTGAAATAGTACTAACAATTGTCCCCTTGTAAGAAAAACAAAGCTCCAATGATCTGCTGCTTAAGTAGATAAGTCTTCAAGTATGCCATCTCTTCAGTCTGATATTAATGAGTGGTTTGTTGTTGTTTAGTTGCTAAGTTGTGTCTGACGCTTTTGTAACACCAGGGACTGTAACCCATGGGGCTCCTCTGTCCATGGGATTTCCCAGAAAATAATACTGGAGTTGCCAATTCCTTCTCCAGGGAATCTTCCTGACCCAGGGATCAAACCTGCATTTCCTGCTTTGGCAGGTGGATTCTTTAAACACTAAGTCATCTGAGAAGAGATGGTACTTATGATTCTCTTTATAGTTCTTTCTGTGATAAATATTTTAGGAGAAAGACATAAACACCTGTTATTTTTTACTTTAACTTTGTGTTAAAACATACATATGTGTACTTAGTCACTCAGTCATTTCCAACTCTTTGCCAACCCATGGACTGTGGCTCACCAGGTTCCTCTCTCTGTCCATGGGGATTCTCCAGGCAATATTACTAGAGTAGGTTGCCATGCTCTCCTCCAAGAGGTCTTCCCAACCCAGGGATCAAACCTAGGTCTCTTGCATTGCAGGTAGATTCTTTCTGTGTGAGCCACCAAAATTTGTGTTAAAACATACATATGTGTACTTAGTCACTCAGTCATTTCCAACTCTTTGCCAACCCATGGACTGTGGCTCACCAGGTTCCTCTCTCTGTCCATGGGGATTCTCCAGGCAATATTACTAGAGTAGGTTGCCATGCTCTCCTCCAAGAGGTCTTCCCAACCCAGGGATCAAACCTAGGTCTCTTGCATTGCAGGTAGATTCTTTACTGTGTGAGCCACCAAAGAAGCCCAAGAATACAGGAATGGGTAGCCTATCCCTTCTCCAGGGGATCTTCCCGACCCAGGAATTGAACTGAGATCTCCTGCATTGCAGGCAGATTCTTTATAAGAGGAGCTACCAGGGAAGCCCATACATCTACTAACCCCTATTTTAGTAAATGTACTGGTTTAAGGGCTTCCCCGCTAACACATGGTAAAGAATCCACCTGCCAATGCAGGAGATGCAAGAGCTGTGGGTCCAATCTCTGGATCAGGAAGATCCCCTAGAGAAGAAAATGGCAACACACTCTAGTATTCTTGCTTGGAAATTTCCATGGATAGAGAATCCTAGCAATCTACAGTCCATGGGATTATAAAGAGTTAGACACAACTGAACACACACACACACGACAGATTCAAGGACAACAAAAGAAGGGGGCAATAAAGTGGGTTTGGGAGGTACTTTGATAAAGAGAGGAGCAAACATTTAGTGCTGTGTGCTCAGTTGTTTTATCATGTCTGACTCTTTGCGACGCCATGAACTATAACCCACCAGGCTTCTCTGTTCATGGGATTTCCCAGGCAAGAATACTGGAGTGGATTGCCATTTTCTTCTCCAGGGGATCTTCCCAACCCAGGAATTGAAACTGGGTCTCCTTCATTGCAAGTAATCTCCTTCATAGTTGGTGGATTCTTTACTGACAAAGCTACTGAAGAAGCCCCAAACATATAGTAGATCAGGTAAATAAAAAATTCAGTATTCAAACTATAAAAGTCTACATTCAGAAACTCAGGACTTGTCTGTAATGCATATAAAGACTCTTATTTTATTTAAAGCTTAGAGATTTTAAGGTAAATAGTTACAAATTTATTTATAAAGCAAAACATTGGGTGTAGTTCTACATTTTATAAAAGGGCAGCAGGGTCTTTTTAATTAATGGACATTAGATACCTCACAAATAATTGGATATGGCTGAAGTGACTTAGCACACAGATACGTATGAAAAGGATTTGGATTTTAAAGAGGTAATCATTTTTTTCTTAAACATCTAATTACTAAAAAGCTCATGTCTATAATTACTAACAAGATGGATATTAATATGAGACATTTTAACCTATTAAAAAAGTGCGAGCCTATATGCTAACTAAGAAGGTATATGCTTCAAAATTGTTACTTAAAATGAATCATTGTGAACTATTCACACTGGACACACTTAAAGTAAGTTTTACAACTGATGGAAAAAACAAAAAAGTTATTTTATATTATTAGCAAAAAGATAAGAAGGTACTGGGATAGTTTTGGAAGCTAAAACAAAGCATTTTGAAAGATTGAAATAACATTTTCCTTACTATTTTTAAATGCAAATAAAGTCTTTTCTGGGAACTGACAATGATAAAAGATGTTCCAATCATTTTGACTGATCAACATTAAAATAGTTAGAGCAATAACTATCACTTCTACTATAATGAAATGTAGTTTCCATTCTAAGAGTTGAACAAAATTGGCTTCACAAATAAGAATTGACAAGTCACTGCCCTTTTTAGATCACATTGGTTACATCATAAACATTAATTTGAAAAATCAAACCAGGTCCTTCACTATTTCTTTTCCCAGAAAGCTATCCTTTTTATTTTAGTTGGTCTTGTTTTGAACCCATGGTATCCCTAACATCTCACTGGCTTTTATCTTAGAAGTGTCTCCTTATTCATTATCCATACACTTTCAAGTTAACTTGAGCAGAGTACTTACAATTCTTTATTTTGTTTTTTAGGAGGTGTAATATTGGCATAGCTGAAACTCCAATACTTTGGCCACCTGACATGAAGAACTGACTAATTTGAAAAGATTCTGATGCTGGGAAAGATTGAGTGAGGGGAGGAGGAGAAGGGAATTACAGAGGAGGAGATGGTTAGAGGGCATCACTAACTCAATAGTCATGAGTTTGGGTAGGCTCTGGAAGTTGGTGATGGGCAGGAAGGCCTGGCATGTTGAGGTTCATGGGGTTGCAAAGAGTCGGACACAACTGAGAAACTGAACTGAACTGAATATTGGCTAATAGAGTTTTGCCAAGAGAATGCACTGGTCATAGCAAACACCTTCATCCAACAAAATAAGAGAAGACTCTACACACGGACATCACCAGATTGTCAACATCGAAATCAGATTGATTATATTCTTTGCAGCCAAAGATGGAGTAGCTCTATACAGTCAGCAAAAACAAGACCAGGAGCTGACTGTGGCTCAGATCATGAACTCCTTATTGCCAAATTCAGACTTTAAAAATTGAAGAAAGTAGGGAAAACCATTAGACCATTCAGGTATGACCTAAATCAAATCCCTTATGATTATACAATGGAAGTGAGAAATAGATTTAAGGGGCTAGATCTGATAGACAGAGTGCCTGATGAACTATGGACAGAGGTTAGTGACATTGTACAGGAGACAGGGGTTAGGACCATCTCCAAGAAAAAGAAATGCAAAAAGCAAAATGGCTGTCTGAGGAGGCCTTACAAATAGCTGTGAAAAGAAGAGAAGCAAAAAGCAAAGGAGAGAAGGAAAGATATACCTATTTGAATGCAGAGTTCCAAAGAACAGCAAGGAGAGATAAGAAAGCCTTCCTCAGTGATCAATGCAAAAAAAAAAATAGAGGAAAACAATAGAATGGGAAAGACTAGAGATTTCCTCAAGATGATTAGAGATACCAAGGGAACATTTCATGGGAAGATGGGCTTAATAAAGGACAGAAGCAGTATGGACTTAACAGAAGCAGAAGATATTAAGAAGAGGTGGCAAGAATACACAGAACTGTTCAAATCAGTTTTTCATGACCCAGATAATCACGATGGTGTGATAACTCACCTAGAGCCAGACATCCTGGAATGTGAAGTCAAGTGGGCTTTAGGAAACATCACTATGAACAAAGCTAATGGAGGTGATGGAATTCCAGTTGAGCTATTTCAAATCCCAAATGATGATGCTGTCAAAGTGCTGCACTCAATATGCCAGCAAATTTGGAAAACTCAGCAGTGGCCACAGGACTGGAAAAGGTCAGTGTTCATTCCAATCCCAAAGAAAGGCAATGCCAAAGAATACTCAAACTACCACACAAATGCATGCATATCACACGCTAGTAAAGTAATGCTCAAAATTCTCTAAGCCAGGCTTCAACAATATGTGAACCCTGAACTTCCAGATGTTCAAGCTGGATTTATAAAAGTTAGAGGAACCAGAGATCAAATTGCTAACATCCACTGGATCATTGAAAATGCAAGACAGTTCCAGAAAACCTTTCTATTTCTGCTTTATTGACTATGCCAAAGCCTTTGACTCTGTGTATCACAATAAACTGTGGAAAATACTGAAAGAGATGGGAATACCAGACTACCTGACCTGCCTCTTGAGATATCTGTATTCAGGTAAGGAAGCAACAGTTAAAAATGGACATGGAACAACAGACTGGG
Organism: Madoqua kirkii; assembly: GCA_006408675.1. NCBI lineage: Eukaryota > Metazoa > Chordata > Mammalia > Artiodactyla > Bovidae > Madoqua > Madoqua kirkii. The sequence continues at coordinate 6,209 of SJYC01113647.1, forward strand.
TCCAAATTGGGAATGGAGTACACCAAGGCTGTATATTGCCACCCTGCTTATTTAACTTAGATGCAAAGTTTATGATGAGAAACACTGGGCTGGATGAAGCACAGGGTGGAATCAAGATTGCTGGGAAAAATATCAGTAACCTCAGAAATGCAGATGACATCGCTCTTATGGCAGAAAGTGAAGAAGAGCTAAAGAGCCTCTTGAGGAACATGAAAGAGGAGAGTGAAAAAGTTGGCTTAAAACTCAACATTCAGAAAACTAAGATCATGGCATCAGGCCCCATTGCTTCATGGCAAATAGATGGGGGGAACGTGGAAACAGTGGCAGACTTTATTTTGGGGGTCTCCAAAATCACTGCAGATGGTGACTGCAGCCATGAAAGTAAAAGATGCTTACTCCTTGGAAGGAAAGTTATGACCAACCTAGACAGCATATTAAAAAGCAAAGACATTACTTTATCATCAAAGGTTCGTCTAGTCAAGGCTATGGTTTTTCCAGTAGTCATGTACAGATGTGAAAGTTGGCCTACAAAGAAAGCTGAGTGCTGAAGAGCTGATGTTTTTGAACTGTGGTGTTGGAAAAGACTTTTGAGAGTTGCTTGGACTGCAAGGAAGTCCAACCAGTCTATCCTAAAGGATATCAGTCCTGAGTGTTCATTGAAAGGACCAATATTGAAGCTGAAACTCCGATACTTTGGCCACCTGATGCGAAGAGCTGGCTCATTTGAAAAGACCCTGATGTTGGGAAAGATTGAGGACAGGAGGAGAAGGGGATGACAGAGGATGAGATGGCTGGATGGCATCACCTACTCGATGGACATGGGTTTCGGTTAACTCCAGGAGTTGGTGATGGACATGGAGGCCTGGCATGCTTCAGTCCATGGGGTCACAAAGTGTTGGACAGGACTGAGGGACTGAATTGAGCTGAACTGAACTATGCCCTTTTAATGCTGTTGTAAGTTACTTTGCTTTTTTATGTCTTTGAAAACTCTTTCTTAAAAAATGTATGTATCCCATCTTACTTTAATTTTATACATACATGCGTATATGTGTATATGTGTGTTTATGTATCTACATGTGTTCATACATATGTTCATGCTCATATATGTGTGTACTTTCAATGTTTTCCATCATTGAAAGTTCTCAGGTCCATATACATTAAACATTTTTATGCATATTGTTATATTTTAATATTTGCATTATACTTTTTTGGCCAATGAGTATTACAAAACCACACATGCTCTGACTTAATGAGTTCTCTTCTACTATCTACTCTTGATTGTGGTGACCATACAATTTTTATACATATTTTTTGTTAACATACATATGCTAAAAATAATCAAATTTTGCATGATAAGTATATGTGATTTAATGTATGTCAGCTGAACTGCTTTTTTAATTTCTTTATTTTTGGCTGTGGTGGGTCTTTGTTGACACAGGTGAGCTTTCTCTAGTTGCAATGAGTGGGGGAGGATACTCTAGTGGCAGTGTGTGAGTTTCTCATTGCAGCAGCTTCTCTTGCTGCAGAGTGGGTTCTAGGGTGTGCAGGCTTCAGCAGTTGTAGCACATAGGCTTGGCAATTGTGGCACATGGCCCTTTTCCCCATGACATGTGGGATCTACTTGGGTCAGGGATCGAACCAGTGTCCCCTGAATCACAGGGCAAATTCTTAACCACTGGACCACCAGAGAAGCCTTTCAACCCAACTTTTTAAAGCTTAAACACAAGTGATTGCATGTGAATTTTGGTGGGTGGGCAGCAGGAACGGGGAAATTTCCATGCTGAAGGAAATTCTTGTTATATTGGTTTAAGTGGTAGTTATAAAACTCACTGGGCTTCCCTGGTAGCTCAGTGGTAAAAAACTTGCCTGTCAAAGCAAGAGAGGTAGGTTCAATCCCTGGATTGGAAAGATTCTCTGGAGAAGAAAATGGCAACCCACTCAGGTATTCTTGCTTGGGAAATCCCAAGGACAGAGGAGCCTGGTGGGCTACAGTCCAGGGGGTCACAAAGAATCAGAGATGACTCAGCAACTAAAACAACAAACAACAAAACTCACTACCCAATACACCTAAGATTGGAATAAAGCATAAATGACAATTATACAAAAACAAAAGAATGCAGTGATCATTAGAAAATTTAGGATTGATAGAAAGGGCATTATTATGGGTTCCAGAAGTATCATGATAACTTGGGATCATTGAGGACAAATTGCAGGGAATTTAGTTAGAAGAAACTATGGACAAGACGTATTATGACCTCTGAGAGTCTGAAGAGAACAAAAGAGCAATGATGAATGTAAAAAAAAAAAAAAAACTGAAATGCATTTATAGAGAGAATATGTAACATGTCCTGCATGGCCAGGAGTCCATCCTCTACCCCAGTCATTTAAAAACTGTTTTGTACCTTAGGATTTGATTTGGAGGCCAATTGAACTGAACTGTAAAAATCCTGGTAATAAAGCATTTGACAATATCAGGTCAAAGCTCTAGATGTTTTTTAAGATTTCAACATGAATATTTATTAATGTTGAAGTCACAGAACTCACAAGTGAACATCTCCAACGTATGTGAGACACAAACCACCTATCAACATCAGAGTTTAATGTATACGTTATTCTCTGAGCATTACCAAGGAAAACCAAATAAGTCCATTGATTATGAAATCAATTTTGGTTTCTAGCAATCCAACCACCCTGCTTAATTAATAATGATGGTAAGTTAGTCACCTGTGCCAAGTACTGGGAAAGGAAATTTCTGCCTTTCATTTTCTTACGGCTAAATACAAGAGATAAAGTCCCTTAGGAAAAAACTCCAGCAATATGGAAATGTATTTGTTGTCCACAGAACAGACTATATGAGGATCAAAAATGCTGATGCATATATCATCAACCAATAAGTGACTGTTACTAAGGTCTTATGCTTATGCACTGTGAGTATCACCGATTACAGTTACAATTGGGGTATGGAGCAATTAGTATTCATGCAAGAATGTGGGCCTTGGACTACCTTTTTTAATATTTTCATGAGAAGCTAAAATATCTGTTTCAAACATTCAATCTCTAAATTTTCAGTTTCTGGTTCACATTAATAAAACCCCATAAACTCAAATAAAATATGTCTTCAGCTCAAGTTTTCCAGAATCTGTCATTCTAACTCCATGCTAAATATTTGCAATATTAAGTTCACTTTGTTCTTGTTTATTGTGTCCAACCTCCCCAAGGAAAATTATTTTGCTGTCATATAAATAAAACAGTTTCTTTGCATATAAATTATTTTCTGTCATTCTAGAAAATTGAAATTATAAAGCTTGGCTACCCTAAATAGAGTAGGAATGCTAGATGGTAACATAATACGTGTCATTTTCTTATTTTTCCTTTTAGGAAAGAAGAAAAGAAAGGGGACGTAGAGAGAGGGAAGAAAGAAGGGTCTCTATGACAGAGGATGTTAATCTTTTGAAAGCTCTCAAAGGTATTCAGAAGCAAGAGGTCCTTTGATGTGGTTGTATGTAACAAATTTCTCTAGAAGAATAAGCAGCAGGATGGTCCCAGAAGAGCAGATCACTTAGCCTCAGGATACGGACTGGCTATATCCAAGCTAGGGCTGACCCACATCTCTCAGTAAGGGTGACCTTTGTGAGAGTCTGCTTCCCCCCACCCGTGGGGAGGTAACTGCATTCACAAGAGTACTTTTTTCCTTCACTTTTCTTTTTTTTTTTCAGTATGCCCTTAACTTTAAAAAGCCTCCGGGTGAAAACACAATAAGTTCATTCATCAAAATATTTAGTCAAGCTGACAGCAATGTCATACAGTGTATTTCATTCCACCTTTTCATCTTGGCAGGGCAATTAATAAGGTGGGTTTTGTTTTCTGTCCTAAAGATTAATAAACTGGGGTTATAACAGCATAATGCTCAGAGGTGGTTCTTATTAGAAACTGTTTTGCTTCTGTTTCCCTCAAAATATATATTGGCTGCCTCAAATCTATTTCAAAAAATAGGTGGAGTAGATGTGATCCAACAGTTAAACCAATAACATCAATTTGTAAATGACATAAATTCAGGGAGGATTCTTAGGGTTGCAAGTCAATCAACTGTTTTGAAAAATCAAAGAGAATTGATGTTTCTTTTCGAAGCTAAGAATTAAAATGGTCTGGGTAACATCTTTCCTTCAAGAGCATCTGTGAATATGTGGAATTAAGCACTAAAGGTTGAAGTAATAACAACACAGTGCAATACAGAGGCGAGGACCATTCTTTGGTATGTTAATTGGACTTGGATACTTATATACTTTAGCTGATAGAAATCTGCCTTACCTGGGAGGATCAGCTCACTCTCTGATGCTAGTGTCAGCTTTCCTCTATGACTCATTAGCTTCAGTCAAGAGCTGACTCTGCTCCAAGATAAAACTTCAATCAGAGACAGGATTTATTAATTCAAAGTCATGCTTGGGATGTAGAAAAAATGACTGATGCTCCTCTGCAATTTTATACTATTTTAATGCTTTTCACTTACACTACCTAAATAGTTAGTTGAGTTGATATTATTGTTAATATCTGTTAATAAAGATCTGAGGCTTAGAGAGATAAAGGGGTTTGTCCACAATGACAGAGATTACATTAGAGGGAGTCAGATCTGGAATCTGGGCTTTCCAACTTCAAATTTGATGCCCTTCAACTTTCCAAATACGTCTGTCCAAAAACTGAGATAGTACAAGCATCTCTGTTTTCTGACTGTGGTTTCTCAAAGTCTCCAATGCCCTGTCATTTTTATCACTGCAACATCTTTTTCCCACAATATGCAGAAATCAACGTAATTGCTGTGTAAGCTCACCAGCTACCATGATGAGAAAGGGAAGAACTATGTTCCTGACAAGAAGAAGTGCTAATTGTCCAAAGTAAAAATAAATAAAGAAGTGCAAGAGAAAAGAATGAAAAAATGAATGGGGCAGTAGATGATCAGAGCAGGTAAGAATTCTTATATATTGACATTAAGATGAGGAGCAAAGACATCTTAGTACCTGCAACAATGGGGGAACAAAGGCTGTATACAAAGAGGTGAATAACAGCAAAAATGTGTCTTTCCTGAAACTCTGTAGAATCCCTTTTCCATCGTTCCCTAGCTATGTGACCTCAGAAAAACTAGGTACCTTCCCCGAGTCTCTCTTGGAGAAGGCAACAGCAACCCACTCCAGTACTCTTGCCTGGAAAATCCCATGGACGGAGGAGCCTGATAGGCTGCAGTCCATGGGGTCGTGAAGTTGGACACGACTGAGCGACTTCACTTTCACTTTTCACTGGAGAAGAAAATGGCAACCAACTCCACTGTTCTTGCCTGGAGAATCCCAGGAACAGAGGACCCTGGTGGGCTGCCATCTATGGGGTCGCACAGAGTCGGACACGACTGAAGCAACTTAGCAGCAGCAGCCTGAGTTTCTCTTACACTCTGTATAATAGAAGTGCTAACAACATCCGATTCACTTAAAACACCACTCCAGCAAGAATGAACTATTAAATGATGTTCAATAAATGTTAGCTTCTATCACTGATGGATATGTATAATACTAGTTACCTCACACTATTTTAGATTAAAAAATACATCTGTGATTTCAATGGTCAATCCACATGTACTTTTCAGGGTCTGTTTGCCAAACTTTCATGAGAGGAATTTATCAAATAGGCATACAGACAGGCAAGTAAAACATTTAAAAAATGTGATCCTCAAGAAACAACCAAATCAGTGAACATTATGTAAAGTATAAATCTTCATTTTAATAATTTTTCTGTCAAGCTTGTTTTGCTTTCCATGGGTCTCCTTATAATTTGCTCTCAAATTTATTCAAAAAACTGTAAAATCAGAATTATTAGAATCACATGCAAACAAAAATAACTAGAAGACATAAGATAGCCAACAGCTACATAAAAAGGTGCTTATATTACTAATCATCAAGGAAATGCAAATCAAATCCATGAGATTATCTCACACCTGTTAGAACGGCCATCATAAAAAAAATATTAACAAGTGTTGGCAAGGATGTGGGAAAAAGGTAATCTTTGAGCACTGCAGATGGAAATTAAAATGGGTACAACTATGTGGGAAATGAAAAATTAAGAATAAAATTACCATGCATACATGCTAAGTCACTTCAGTTGTGTACAACTCTTTGAACCCTATGACCATAGCCTGCCAGTATCTTCTATCCAAGAAATTCTTCAGACAAGAATACAATTGATTCAGCAACTCCACTCTGGATATATATATCCACAGGAAATTAAAGTAGGATAGCAAAGTGGTGGCTGTATTTTCATGTTAATTGCAGCTTTATTCACAACAGGCAAAATATTTAAATCCAATCTTTTTTTTTCTTTTTATAGCCTAAGCATTTGTCAAAGGATGAATGGATGAAAGAGATGCTGAAGGTAGGAATAAATGGAAATTAAGGCTTGTCTATTTATGGGAAATTAGGCACATAAGAATATACATACTCAGATATAGTATCTAACTTGAATGCTGGGAGACTATTTTAAAATTAAATCTTTATTCTAAGTTGTGTTCCAAATAGGTGGATTGACCAGTTATTGACTCCAGATAAAAGCATCATTGTGGGAGAATAGATTCATGGATGTGCATGTATAGCATGCATGAGTATAGCAATGAGTATAGAAATGAGTCCCACTGCTGTCCACCGGAAACTGTCACAACATTATTAATCAGCTACTCCAATATAATAATTTACAAAAGCTTTAGAAAAAAAAAAACATCATCACCATGGCAAGCATTCAGTCATTCACACAACTAATTTGCCTTCACAGCTCACACCGTCAAATACTTCCAAGTCTCTGATAGACACTGATAAAGCAAAATTGATGAACACAAGAACTCAGTCTAAGTCAACAATTACTTAGAGGCGCAGGAATAGAAAATACTGTAGAATGTCAAATCCTGAACACATTCACCTGAATTGATCTGTTACCGCATTCTCACTTAACGTGGTAATTAATTCAAAGGCTATGACTTTATTTATTCACCAAGCCTAGAATGGGATTATTGTAAGACTAACAGAGAAAGTGACCTATCTGTATGCAAAATTTAGCATATAGTTTTGCAATTTAAGACTTACTAACTCCAACAAATCAGATATACTCATTCCAGGGCTATGTATACATGTTCAGATAAAACAAATACTTATTCACAGTTTTAACATTTTTCTTGAGCTTGTGGTTAAGGCGAAAGGGGTTTATAATGCCAACAGCTTCACAAAGAGGACAAGCCCAAAGAAGATCTCCCCTGGTTATTCTTGACATTATTTGGTGTAGTCAAATTGAGTTGTGGTCCCATAAAAAGATATATCTGTATCCTAATTCCTGGAACCCCAGTGAATGTGATCTTATTTGGAAAAAGAAAAAAGGGTCTCTGCATCAAAGATCTTGCGATAAAGAGATCATTTTGGTTTATCTGGGTGGTCCTAAATCAAATTACAATATCCTTAAAAGAAAAAAAAGGCAAAGGGAAATTTAAGTCAGACATAAAAGAAGACACAGACTGAAAGGGAGGAGGCAATGTGACCACAAACGAGAGATCGGAGCAATGCGGTCACAAGGCAAGGAATGCCAGCAACCACCAGAAATTGGAAGAGGCAAGGAATGAATTCTCCCTTAGAGACCCCAGAGGGATGTGGGCCTGCCAGCACTGTGACAGTGGACTTCTAGTCTCCAGAACCATAAGAATAAAGGTCTCTTGTTTTAAACCACCTACTTGTGGTCCCTTGTTAGAACAGCCACAATAAGCTCATACACTTGGCTTTATTCTCTAGTTTCACCCCATCATGATGATGCCAATGCATTTCTGTCCTTACAGATGAATGACTCCCTTAGAGTCTTTGAGTTCTTGGTCTGCTAGGGCTGCCATAACAAAATACCATAGACTGGATGGTTTAAACAGCCGTTATATATTTCTCATAGTTCAGGAGGCTGAGATGTCCAAGATCAAGGTGCTGTCCAGTTAGGCTCCCAGCAAAGCCTCCTCCTGGCTTGGAGACAGCCACCTTCTCACTGTGTCCTTACATAGCAGAGAAGAAGTGCTGGTATCTCTTCCTCTTCTTATATAGTCAGTAATGTCGAGACAGGGGCTCCATCCTCATGACCTCATTTCAATTTGATCACTTCCCAAAGGCCCCACCTCCTAATACCAGCACGCTAGGAATTAGGTTTTCAACATATAAAATTGGAAAAGGGCACAAACAGTCCATAAAAAATCTCAAATTCCAACCACATATATGGGCTTTCTTGGTGGGATAGTAAAGAATCTGCCTGCAGTGCAGTAAACCTGAGTTCAATCTTTGGTTCAGGAAGATCCCCTGGGGAAGGAAATGGCAATCCACTCCAGTATTTTTGCTGAAGAATCCTATGGACACAGGAGCCTGGCAGGCTACAGTCCTTGGGGGTCACAAAATGTCGGACACAACTGAGCAAATAACACTTTCACTTTCACCTTTCATGTATAAATATAGGACTTCCCTGGTGGCTCAGATGGTAAAGCATTTGTCTACAATGTGGGAGACCTGGGTTTGATTCCCGGGTTGGGAAGATCCCCTGGAGAAGTAAATGGCAATCCACTCCGGGACTATTGCTTGGAAAATCCCATGGACAGAGGAGTCTAGTAGGCTATATATATATATATATATATATATATGTGTGTATATATATATATGTACTACTTTTACCAAGATCATTAATTCTCAGGGTGTTTCAAATCGACATTGTATCTTTCATTAGGAAATGTATATTTACCTTACAAGAACCTTGCTAAGTGCTCAGGAGATAACCACTATGGAAAGCAAAGCCCTTGCTGTCTGCTTATTATGTTGGGGGCTCCAAAATCACTGCAGATGGTGACTGCAGCCATGAAATTAAAAGACACTTACTCCTTGGAAGAAAAGTTATGACCAACCTAGATAGCATATTCATAAGCAGAGACATTACTTTGCCAAAAAAGGTCCGTCTAGTCAACGCTATGGCTTTTCCAGTGATCATGTATGGATGTGAGAGTTGGACTGTGAAGAAAGCTGAGTGCCGAAGAATTGATGCTTTTGAACTGTGGTGTTGGAGAAGACTCTTGGGAGTCTCTTGGACTGCAAGGAGATCCAACCAGTTCATTCTGAAGGAGATCAGCCCTGGGATTTCTTTGGAGGAAATGATGCTAAAGCTGAAACTCCTGTACTTTGGCCACCTCATGCAAAGAGTTGACTCATTGGAAAAGACTCTGATGCTGAGAGGGATTGGAGGCAGGAGGAGAAGGGGATGGCCGAGGATGAGATGACTAAATGTCATCACTGACTCGATGGACGTGAGTCCAAGTTATCTCTGTTAATTTGTGATGGACAGGGAAGCCTGGAGTGCTGTGATTCATGGGGTTGCAAAGAGTTGGACACGACTGAGCAACTGAACTGACTGACTGACTGACTAGTAATTTCTACTTGTTAACCACATCATGCAGAAAATTGTGACAGTCATTGCAACTTTCACCTAAATAGGTCTTCGCTACAGTTTTTGTTTCTTTTAGTCAAGGGGTATATACTGTGGAAACCTCCAAAGAAATATTAGACATTTAGCCAATTACTGACAGGACAAACAACATGACATAATAAATGAACACATATTTAGACAAGTAGTGACTGTTCCATAATTTTTTCAATACTCCTTTATGAAAAACAGCTATGCTTAATACTAAGAGTGTGGCTGCCAGTGCCCAAAAAGCAGAATTAAATTTGTACTCCTCCACTCATCCATCCAGTGTCAATCTTTCATGTGTTACTTAAGTTGTATTTGCCTTAGTTTCTCCTTCAAGGAAACGAGGAGTCATGGTAAGAGTATCTATAATAAGGGTTATATGAGGATTATATATATTAATATATATTATTATATATTTATCAGTTCAGTTCAGTTCAGTCGCTCAGTTGTGTCTGATTCTTTGTGACCCCATGAATCACAGCACTCCAGTCCTCCCTGTCCATCACCAACTCCTGGATTTCACCCAAATTCATATGCAGCGAGTCAGTGATACCATCTAGCCATCTCATTCTCGGTCGACGACTGAAGTGACTTAGCAGCAGCAACAGCTGCTAATATATATATATAGCATTATTAGATATTAATATATATCCTATATATGCTGCTGCTGCTTCTGCTAAGTCGCTTCAGTCGTTTCTGACTCTGTGCGACCCCATAGATGGCAGCCACCAGGCTCGCCCGTCCCTGGGATTCTCCAGGCAAGAACACTGGAGTGGGTTGCCATTTCCTTCTCCAATGCATGAAAGTGAAAAGTGGAAGTGAAGTTGCTCAGTTGTATCTGACTCTTCACGACCCCATGAACTGTAGCCTACCAGGCTCCTCCATCCATGGGATTTTCCAGGCAAGAGTACTGGATTGGGGTGTCATTTCCTTCTCCAATCCTATATATTTACATACACATATTAGCATAAGTTAAGAGCTTAGAAAAATATTTGGCACTCAAAATAGTATATATTGAAATAGGTTGCTGCTATCGCTATGGACATTTTATTTCACATTGTTTGTGATTTTAATGAAAAGACATCTCTACTGAATCAGTCCAATAGATATAAAAATCATCTGGTGCTGCATCTTCCAAGGATGGAAACACCTCATTTGGCCATGAGTACTGAGTTATTGGGCTTCCCAAATGGCACTAGAGGTAAAGAATGCACGTGCCAATACAGGAAACATAATACATAGGTTCGATTCTTGGGTTGGGAAGATCCCATAGGGCATGGCAACCCACTCCAGTATTCTTGTTTGGAGAATTCCGTAGACAGAGGAGCCTGGTGGGCTACAGTCCATAGTGTTGCAAAGAGTCAGACACATCTGAGTGACTTAGCAGGCACACACTAAGAGTCATCACTCAGTCTCTGATCTCCTTGGCTTTCACATTTAAGTGGAGAAATTGGAGATTCTTTAAGAAGGAAGATAGCCTCTTCATTCTCTATCACTCTTTAAAGTACTGAGTCCTGTCCCAAACCGCTTTTTAAAGATAAATCTTGAAATCAATTTATTGAGTAGATTAATTCATCTTAAAAGATATTTCTAGTTATTATTCAGAGAACTTGCTGTAGGTTTCTGGGCTTTAAAAAAAAACTAACGAGAGTGGTGAATGGTAATGATGGTTGCATTTGACAGGCCATTCCTTGCCTATGCACCAAAAATGTGTCTTGGGGCCAGTGGAAGTACTTTGAAGCAAGACAGAATAGCTTGGAAGCTGTGATTAAAGAGAATGTGTTTACAAAATAAACTCCAAGATTATAGGAGAACCTTCTCGGTGATTTTCTTAGGTCTTTGATTCAATGAACTAGATCCTGCTTTTCTCCCATGGGGTGAAGCTGACCTAGACCACAATAGAGAAAGTCTGGCAGATAAGCTTGCCAACTCCATTCCAGAGACAATTAGTGGGAACCAAACTGTAGCCTTTAAAAAGCAGGTGGAGGAATGATAAACAAAAACAAAATCAGGCCCTGACCCTATCTCATGTTTCACTGACCATTCATAACTTTCGCAAACACCTAATTAAAGAGAAAACTTTTCATTTTTTATCCTCAAGCTGTAAATATAACACTATCAATCACAGAGATTTAGCGGGGGAGCAGGTGATAAAGCTGAAATTTCTAACCAAAATGAAGGTTTTTGAGTGTCATATAATTTTAAGACCTCTCTTCTCTCACTTTTGCTATTTTTGTGTTTGTTTGTTTTTAAAGTCTGACTGCTTTTTCTCCAAAGATGATATTCATCACTGAACCACACTCTCCGAACCTGCTCAAAAGCTGCTCTCAGAGGCAACTGAAAAGATTGTTTTATCCAGAGTTGTGTTTCTAGCTGCTGTCTTACAGTATAAAACACGATGCTATTGATGCTAAGTCGCTTCAGTCATGTCTGACTCTTTGCTAGCCCATGGACCCTGCCAGGCTCCTCTGTCCAGGGAATTCTCCAGGCAAGAATAAGCACTCAATATATAGTTGTTGAATGAACAAAATAAAAGCCATTAGGCTTTTGTCCTCTAGTGTCAGCTAACTTTGTCTGTTGTTTGTTTCCTTTCCATCTTCTAGACATAATGACATTTGGATAAAGTTGTTAATAGACATACTTTAAAGTCAGCAAGCCTAAAATTCCTAAAGTATCTCACACTAGCTTCGTTCATCTTGAAATCTTATCAACAAACAAGATTTCTCTGACTACTCTATCCACTGTTGTTTTCATGCCCTCAACTTATTTTCTATCATATTATTTTCATATCTTATCACACATATTACTATTGAATTTATATGTTTATCAGCTGTTTCCATCTTTAGAATGTAGGTCTCAAGGTCTATGCAGGCAGAGATCTGGCCTCCCTGCCTCCCTATTCTATCCCCGATACCTAACATATAGGAGCTTATTAGATATCTGTTTAAAGTCAGTTATTTAATTTAAAAATGTGTTTAAATTCAGTATAATTTAGAATTCATTTTTTAAACTTTTTGACACATTTTTGAAAAGAGATTTTAGTTATATCCACATGATTTCAATCACTATTATTTAAGGTATATGGGCTATTAAAAATATAAATGAAACACTGACTGCATCTCAACTAACCTATGTGATTTTTACTTCCAGTTTGTTTTCAATTAACAGGGATTTGTTAGTGCATTATCCTGGAGAAGGGAATGGCTACCCACTCCTTTATCCTTGCCTGGAGAATCCTATGGACAGAGGAGCCTGGTGGGCTGCAGTCACGGGGTCACAAAAAGTCAGGCACAACTGAGCAACTAACACTTTCACATGGATTACGTTCCTACTAGTATCATAGGAATTAGTTTTAGAATAGTAATATCTAGAATAAACTGTCTTAATACTTAATACATTTGTCTTAATACTTATCCTCAAAAAATCCTTTAAGTGGGAGTTACTAAAAGTTTTGGTGTGATGATAATAAACTGAAGAAAGATAAATTTCCAGAGTTACACGTTTTAACAAAAAGGGAGACAGAAATCAGGCATATGAACTTTTGGCTTTTTAGGGATTTGTCCATTTTGGTGTAAAAAGTAGGCTAGTAACTTTAAGTAATATATTTTTGTTTAACTGTAATAATTATCTAGTCTACAGTCTTCCCAGGTAGACTATATAAATGAAAACTTCTCTAAGTCATGAAGTTTTAGTAATTTTGTAATTTTAATTTTTAAATTTACAATTTAAATTTAAAATTTGTAATTTTAAATTTTTCTGAAATAAATTGAAAATGTATGACTTTTCCTGAATCTTGGGATTAGATCATTGTTGAATTTATAGAAAGAAGTGAGGTAAAGCTTTCCTAGTATGAACCGAGGTAGTAGTCACAAAACTTTCTCTTCTTCCCATGTAGTTTCACTTTCCTTTTTTCACACCAAAGACTGTTCTTTTCTTAGATTATCACCTTGTTAGTCAAACCCTTTTGTGTTATTCTCTTTTCCAAGTAAACATGTTAGAGTCTCACACTAAATATAATGTAAACTTAACACACATTTTAGGTGGACATCATAAAAATCAGTACTACCCACAGAACTTCCTGCAATAACAAAGATGTTTTGGCTGCTAATCACATGTGGTTACTGAACCTTGAAATGCAGCTCATCCAGCTAAGGAGATTACTTTTTAATTTTATTAAATTTAAATTTAAAGAGACACATGTGGTGGTTGGCTACCATATTGAAAAGCACAGATGTAGGTTATGCATCTGAAATACTTTTCCTGCTTTCCTTCCCCAAACTTTCAAATGGCTACATTTCAGAGGACTGAGTACAGTGGCAGTTCTCAGTATTTCTGGAGTTTATCTGGCTTGAGGACTGGATGGTCTTCCCCCAAGTTACAAATCAAATGATATTTCCTACTTATGTTTGTCCAGACTCTTCTCTTTATTTTTCACTCTAAAGTTTGGCTGAGTTTAGAGCCCAGAGGGTCAAAGTGAGGCTGATTTCTCAGGATTCTCAGCTGGGTGTGGAAATAATGATGCTGTGAGAGCCAGATAACTCATGAAATAGCCAGCACTCATGAGATCCACAGCCAAATTTACCAGATGAGAGTGAAGACAGAAAGAGAAGCAGAATCAGACAGAATAATACCAAAACAAGTTCTGTTTAGTTAGCTCTGAAAAATTATTTTTTATATTGTTCTAAGGTTCAAACTAGACACTAATATCATCATATAGAAAATAGGTATTTTTGGAGTTTTGGAGTGGGGAATTTATGTGCAGAATAAATAAGATAAGAAATTAAAAGATATTCAAAGATCTGGAAAGACTTGTCTTTTTTTTTTCCCCCTCCCAGCAGACCTCACTGTTATTTTAGTTTCCTGTAAGTCATAAGATTTGGCATATAGCACATTCTATTCCACACTGAATTCCATGGATTTCAAAATGTCTATTTTCTTAACTTGGAGAAGGAAATGGCAACCCACCCCAGTATTCTTGCCTGGAGAATCTCATGGACAGAAGAGCTTGGCAGGCCCCAGTCCATGGTGTCACAGAGAGTTGGACACAACTGAGCAACTAACACAAACTTTCTTAAGTATCATTACCTATTTATTGCACCCCTGAAACATGAATGGAAATTAAATATATGGATTTCCTGTAAGAATAAAAGTTATATATTATAAAAAGCTTCAACTCACCAAAGGGGTATGAACATCAGCCTGTTAGCACTTATTAATATTTATCATGTTTTAGTAGATATACAAATTATTTATCTATGCTGTGCTTAAGATGTTTGCTACACAACTAATAAACATATTTTGCAAGGAAAAAACATATTTTGAAGCCACTTTTACCTTTTTCTAATGAATACCTTTTTAGTGAAATGAAAGTGAAGTCGCTCAGTCGTATCTGACTCTTTGCGACCATGGACTGTAGCCCACCAAGCTCCTCCGTCCATGGGATTCTCCAGGCAGGAATACTGGAGTGGGTTGCCGTTTCCTCTTTAGTGAGGCATAATTTTGCAATTTGGAACATCTAGTAGTGGAAATGGAGTTGTCATGCAATGTAATGAATCCACAAGGGGAAACAGAGTGAAATCAGAACCACAGAAACCAACTTCCTTCTCTCTCTCATCCTCCAAAGGAAGGAGGTTATCTATAATATAATACGTGTAATGAAAACTTGCAGGTCAGAGACAAATAGTGTGTGCTCTATATCTCAGTTTCACTTGAAAAGTTGTATTAGAAACACCACAAAATGAGCAAACTTTTAAAATGTCTTAGACAGAACCCAGGAAAAAGGAGGCATCTTCAAAGACAGAGCTCTTAGCAGATATATTCATGAAACGTTCATTGAATGGGATTATCGAAAAGTCCCTCAAAAGTCAGTGACCACTTAATTTATCATTCAAACTGAGGTACATTGGATAGCAAAAGTTGATTCTAGCCATAATAAGTTATACTTACCGATAACCAAGACATGTTGTTACTAAGTCCAAGATTGTACAGCTTGCTTCATTGCAGGACAACACATTGAGAGATGAGTGGCTGGGGCAAGGAATAGCAACTTTATTCACTAAAACAGTCACCTGAGGCAATGGTGGATAAGTGTTCCAAAGTACAATCTTATCAGTTAGAATTCAAGCTTGTTTTACACTAAAAAGGGTGGGGATGTGGCTGGCTGTTGTCAACTTCACAGTACAGAATCCTTCATAGAATCCTTTGTCCAGTGCTGTATTAACATCTAGCAGTGTTAGTAAAAAATAGTTTAATATTGGAATCCCCCACCAGCATCTTAGTGTCTTACCACTTTCCACCTTTATATAGTTCACAATGCCAAGGTACCACAGCTCAGATGAAATAAAAATGGCCCAGGTATCTTAGAAGTGATCTCATCTTGAGTCATACATCTAGCTTCTGTAGTAAAAGGGAGATACTCTGATCTGAGGTATGATGGGGAGAGCATAAAGTAGGGCTAAAAATGACAAGAGGAAGCTAGAAATAGATCCAAAGTACAGTCATTCCTTTTAAATTTACCGCCTTGCTTCAGCATAGGGCTAAGGGAAATGCCTACAGCTGTCTAGTTTGATCCTGAAGAGGGGATCGAGCTGGTCTGGAACAAGCTCCAGCATGGCTCAGGCAAGTGCAGTATGAGAGGGTGCTAGATGATGGTCAAGGTGAAACTCCATGTGGGACCAGGATGAAGACAACTGCATGGACTCAAGTATATGAGAAAAGGTGCTGGTTCTGGTTTCTCAAGGATGGAGATAGGGAAGAGCATAGGCAGACTGTGACTGCAGACATGAAATTAAAAGATGCTTGCTCTTTGGAAGAAAAGCTATGACCAACCTAGACAGCATATTAAAAACCAGAGACATTACTTTGCTGACAAATGTCTGTTTAGTCAAAGCTATGGTTTTACAATAGTCATGTATGGATGTGAGAGTTGGACCCATTAAGAAAGCTGAGTGCTGAAGAATTGACGCTTTTGAACTGTGGTGTTAGAGAAGACTCTTGAAAGTACCTTGAACTGCAAGGTCAAACCAGTCAATCTTAAGGAAATCAGTCCTGAATATTTTTGAAAGGACTGATGCTGAAACTGAAACCCCAATCCTTTGGCTACCTGATGTGAAGAACTGACTCATTGGAAAAGACCCTGATGCTGGGAAAAATTGAAGACAGGAGGAGAAGAGGATGACAGAGAATGAGATGGTTGGATGCTATCACCGACTCAATGAACATGAGTTAGAGCAAGCTATGGGAGTTGGTGATGGACAGGGAAGCCTGGCGTGCTGCAGTCCATGGTTTCACAAAGAGTTGGACATGACTGAGTGACTGAACTGAACTGATGAGTCTACGCTGTCATGCAGCTGGAGATCCTGGGCTCTTCTGAAACTGTGACAGTGGGTGTCAGAATCAGGATGGTCCAGGATCCAGAAATCTGTACATAATACATGGCCTGTCAATATTCTCAGCTAAGAGAGACCTCTGGGCTCCTCTGCCCATGGGATTTCCCAGGCAAGAATACTAGAGTGGATTGCCATTTCCTTCTCCAGGGGATCTTCCTGACCCAGGAATTGAACCTGCATCTCCTGCCTAGCAGGTGTATTCTTTACCACTGAGCCACCTGGGAAACCCCAAGTAAAAGGCATTAAGAGGCAAAATAAAACAGAAATGGAGAAAGCCACAGATAGAAGATGAGCACAAAGTCTCTCCTTATATGCACTTTAGGATGCTGACATAAAGCTGTTGATCTTTATGAAATGAGAAGTCCGAGAAAATCTGGGATAAACCAAGTTAACAGGATTCTTTACCAAATACTGGCAGGCGCATTGTCATTTCCAGACATGACTCTTATTCAGTGAAATGCTCAAATGTTTTTTCCTCTAGAGCCTAGGTAGAAGTTCTTCCTTAGGCAAGAAGGAACTACTGGAATGGTAGCAAGCAGAGCGCTGACACGCGTGTCGCAGCTCCTCCTCTCTGGCTCAGTGCATCCGTGTCATTACACCTCCTCTGTGATTTACTTGATGAAATTGTTGGCAATACATACGCAAACACGATGGTTTATTTGCCGTGTTGTTGTTTAGTTGCCAAGTCGTGTCCAACTCTGCATGACCCCATGGACTATAGCCCACCAGTCTCCTCTGTCCATGAGATGTCCCAGGCAAGACTACTGGAGCGGGTTGCTGCTTCCTTCTCCAAGGTGTCTTCCAGATCAGGGATTGAACCCACATCTGCTACACTGGCAGCTGGATTCTTTACTACTGAGCCACAAGGGAAGCCTCAAGGGT
Source organism: Madoqua kirkii (assembly GCA_006408675.1). Taxonomy (NCBI): domain Eukaryota; kingdom Metazoa; phylum Chordata; class Mammalia; order Artiodactyla; family Bovidae; genus Madoqua; species Madoqua kirkii. The sequence continues at coordinate 23,980 of SJYC01113647.1, forward strand.
GTGTTGCCTCCCCATCGGGGAAGAGAACGCAGGTCTCCTGCATGACAGGCAGTATACTCACCACTATACTAATGAGAATGTCTTCCTATACTCAATTAATAGTGCAGATAATTAAGCACTGGGTTAGAAAATAGCAAAATGTAAAACAATATCAGAAGTTACATAAATAATTAACTAATTTCCTATTCATATCAGTAGCTTTTCTTATAGTCCTTCCTTTATACATCTGCCCCAAGGGAGCACAGTCTAAACTGAATCTCCATCTGGAAGAAAAGAGAAAATGATGATTAATGCCACACAATGACATAAATCCTATCAATTTCTTCTGCTGTTTGATTATATTCTCAGAAGGCTATTTCGTACAGGTTCCCAGCAGGGTCATTCTGTTTACTTCTCAATGTTCTTCTTTGTAAACTGCATGAGAGGGTTTGTAACTCAATACAGAGGAGCTTCCCAAGTGGCTCAGTAGAATACGCCTGCAAGGCAAGAGACTCTGGTTTGAGCCCTGTGTCAGGTAGATACCCTGGACAAGGAAATGGCAACCCACTCTAGTATTCTTGCCTGGAGAATTTCATGGATAGAGGAGCCAGGCAAGCTACAGTCCATGAGGTTGCAAAGACTTGCACACAACTTAGCGGCTAAACAAGAGCAGCAATAGAGAGGCGTTGCACAAGCTACGCATGTCTGATCTTGTACCCAGATCCACCATTTATGACTTTGGAACTTTGTGCTGCTGTGTTTGGCACAGTTTTGTTTTCCTGGATGCAATCACTTCCCCTACCAATGAACGGGACACTGTTGGCACAAATGGTGGTCTCCTGCGGGTTCTCAAATGAGAGCTTCCGATATCACCCTCAACCAAAAGAAGCTATTTCATCCTCTACGTCCTCCATGGTTGGAGTCTTTCACATCCAATGGTGTTAGCACAGGTATGAAGGCCTAGACACTGTCTCAGTTAGCAACAGCTCTGAAGGGCTCACCCAGATCAGAGCTCCCTATGGCATCAGCTGAGGCCTATGGCAGAACTGTTATTAGCATCACAAGTTAACACCTCTGTCGGCCCACACCTGCCCTCCTTACTCCTCTGTGGTGCTACTGCTGTGAGAATTCTCCAATATCATTTTTGCACCTGAACCATTATCTCAGAATCTATTTACAAGAAAAGGGTCCACCATAGGCGGTTCATTCAGGCCTCAATCGTATAAGAGATATTCTAATAGCTAAATTGCATTGAGTGACTACTTTATGCCAGGCTCTATTCTAAGCACTTTACGTTAACTATTTTAATTTCTAGAAACCTATGATACAGGCATTAATATCTCCCCATTTATACAGATTAAGAAACTGAGGTCCAGAAATCTTCTAATTTGGAAAAAGGTCACAAACCTAGTAAGTGGGTGTCCTGGGCACAGTCACTATCTCTACACACTGTACTGAATTTTCCTGCTTTAGGAGGTTACCTCACAGAACAATAATTCAAATTAAATGAGAATGTATGTCTATCAGTGCTGGAAAATAGTTAACCAATAAGTATCTATCTTCTTCAATTTGTGTGTATGTCTAGGCATCTCAGAGGTCATGAGGCTGGCAGGAGACCATAGAAGGACGTGATGTGCATAGAAATATTGTTGCCCCCACTCCAGTACTCTTGCCTGGAAAATCCCATGGACGGAGGAGCCTGGTAGGCTGTGGTCTGTGGGGTTGCAAAAAGTCAGACACGACTGAGCATCTTCACTTTCACTTTTCACTTTCTTGCATTGGAGAAGGAAATGGCAACCCACTCCAGTGTTCTTGCCTGGAAAATCCCAGAGACGAGGGAGCCTGGTGGGTTGCTGTCTATGGGGTCGCGCAGAGGCGGACACGATTGAAGCGACTTAGCAGCAGCAGCAGCAACTAAGTGACAAGTACTGATTTTCTAAGGGTGATACATGGCCTACTGGTAGGAACCTGTGTTCTAGAGTCATATTGCCTATACAAGGAGCCTGGCTTCTCTGTATGCTACTTCAATCTACTGAACTTCAGTTTTCTCATCTATTAAAAAGGAAATGATAAAATTATCTATCTTACAGGGTTTCTTAGAGGCTCAAATTAATTGGTGTAAAGTCAACTGTCAGACACATAGTCTGACAGTTACAAACTAAATCAGGTTTACTTATTATTATCATTGTTTAGTTGCTAAGTGGTATCCAACTCTTTAGGGAGCCTGGTGGGTTGCTGTCTATGGGGTCGCGCAGAGGCGGACACGATTGAAGCGACTTAGCAGCAGCAGCAGCAACTAAGTGACAAGTACTGATTTTCTAAGGGTGATACATGGCCTACTGGTAGGAACCTGTGTTCTAGAGTCATATTGCCTATACAAGGAGCCTGGCTTCTCTGTATGCTACTTCAATCTACTGAACTTCAGTTTTCTCATCTATTAAAAAGGAAATGATAAAATTATCTATCTTACAGGGTTTCTTAGAGGCTCAAATTAATTGGTGTAAAGTCAACTGTCAGACACATAGTCTGACAGTTACAAACTAAATCAGGTTTACTTATTATTATCATTGTTTAGTTGCTAAGTGGTATCCAACTCTTTTACAACCCCATGGACTGAGTCTCCTCTGTCCATGAGACTTCCTAGGCAGGAATACTGGATTGGGTTGTCATCTATACATAATATTATAATTATTATTAATTATTATTGTAGGGAAATTTTTATTTAGGACTAAGTTTTTTTTCATACAGGCTTGAAAATTTAAATGACTAGCTTAAAGAAGGTGAACTTCATATTTCTGGATAATCCAATGCTGGCATAGTCTGTGTATATTTCAATATGGTGATCAACCAACTTATTCTTGCCTCATGGTCCATGATGCCTGCCAAAGCTCCAGCTGTCACATTTGCATTCCAAGCTATAGTAGGGAAAAGGGAGCAAAGAAGGGGAATATTTCTTCCTTTGGAGAGTGTCTCACCTAAAATATCACCCTATATTTTGTGGAATAATTGGTTTACATGCCACATCTAGCATGCCTGTGAAGCTGGAATAAGATGGCTTTCATTTCAGATAGTGACATGTCAACTAAAATCAGGATTTTGTTACAGAGGTGAAAACAAACAAACAACAAGGCGCAAAGCCATCTTCAGCACAGTGGGTGATTCTGCAAGTCATCCACTTAAGATAAGTCATGATGCCTTTCTGGTTGCATTCACAGTAACACACAAATTATTATTTCAGATATTGCAAATATGCCATGTCAGTTAACTTAAAATCTGAGAATTTTCATCCTTATCCTAAATATTTTAACTCATTTTTTTAAGTACTTATGTTTCTAACAATTTTAATTTGCACAGTGAAGTTTGCAGTAAGAAATGTAAAATCATAAAGTAGAAAACAGTAGCCCATGCTAATACTTGCAGGTGTATCATAAGTAAAACATAAAACAAGGAAAATGAATCTTGGTTAAAAGAAATCCAAAGCTTAAGACATTTAAGTTTGTTATATAAATACATTGTGGTAAAGTTCATTGGAAACTGATCATGAACATTTGAATATCAAGACTAGGCCTTATGGTGTCCAGTATGAAGAGATCAGAGATAAGACATTGTTAGCAACATTCTCATTACATACAATGAAAAAGGAAAATGATTTTGAAATTATTTAGGAAATTTATGATTAAAAAACTCCTACTTGACATAGTTTACTCTCTCTCTCCTAAATACATGTATTTCAAAGTGCAAAGATTTTAAGCAACAGAAAAGCAATGTGCTGAAGCATTCAAATCAACCTCAGAATTTATAACAAGGAAGAAATCACCACATAAAAAGAAACACATTACAGTCTTGGGAGAAACTAAATATTTTTCTCCTAAGATTGCATTAGACAGAAATCACCCAGTTTTCCATAGTTTTTTAATTCAACTTCACCCTGAAGCCAGCCAGTCAAAATACAAAATTGTGGGAACATGATTCTCAGCTACACTACAAAACCAGAGAAATGTTTTTCTCGATGTATTATCTCATTAAAGATAAGAATTAGCTAATAGAAAAACAGGCAGATGAGCTGGTCTGTTGTTGAACAGGCTCTGTTGTGGACAGGAGTGGCATTTAGGAACTACAGATTCAGCAAAGTATCCAAAGGCATTCTGGTTCATCCGTTTGCTATCCAAAGAAAATAGTTTGAGGGAGGAAATCATCCTGAACACAGTTGCAGGCTTTTCAAATTGAAAAAAATACAAATCTAGAACAAAAAATATGAAAAAGCAATTGATTCTCTGAGGAGCTGTGGGCCTTGACTCTTCGGTAAAATGAAAATAACACGTAACTGATTATCTGATGAAGAGCCTCAAACAATGAGACATAGTGTAGTACCCCTAACTGCTGTGTGTGTGTGTGTTTTATATTGAAGGTCACATTGATAACAGAAGTTTCAGGTGTATGGAATTATGTTTCAACTTTATTAGACACTACAACGTGCTCATCACCAAAAGTCTGGTTTCCATCCACCACTATGTTATTGAGGCTCTTTACCCAATCACCCTCTCCTTACCCACTTCTCCCTTATAATCACTACTCTATTCTCTATATCTGTGTGTTTTTTTTCTCTCAGTTCAATTTGTTTACTTTTTTAATATTTGGCATATGAGTGAAATATAGTATTTATCCTTCTTCATCTGACTTAATTTCACTTAGCATAATACCTTCAAAGTCCATTCATGTTGCCACAAAAGGCAAAATTTCATCTTTTTATGGCTGAATACTATTTCATTGTATTATATACCATATTATCTTTCTCCATTCCTCTGTTGATGAACATTTAGGTTGCTTTCATATCAGCTATTGTAAATAACACTGCAATGAACATAGGGCTGCACTGTTCAGTTCAGTTCAGTCACTCAGTCCTGTCCGACTCTCTGCAACCCCGTGAACCACAGCATGCCAGGCCTCCCTGTCCATCACCAACTCCCAGAGTTTACCCAAACCCATGTCCATTGAGTCGGTGATGCCATCTAACCATCTCATCCTCTGTCCTCTCCTTCTCCTCCTGCCTTCAGTCTTCCCCAGCGTCAGGGTCTTTTCAAATGAGTCAGCTCTTCACATCAGGTAGCCAAAGTATTGGAGTCTCAGTGTCAACATAGGTCCTTCCAGTGAACACTCAAGACTGATTTCCTTTAAGATTGACTGATTGGATCTTCTTGCAGTCCAAGGGACTCTCAAGAATCTTCTCCAATACCACAGTTCAAAAACATCAACTCTCCAGGGCTCAGCTTTCTTTATAGTCCAACTCTCACATCCATACATGACTACTGGAAAAACCATAGCCTTGACTAGACGGACCTTAGTCGGCAAAGTAATGTCTCTGCTTTTGAATATGCTATCTAGGTTGGTCATAACTTACCTTCAAGGAGTATGCACCTCTAATTTCATGGCTGCAATCACCATCTGCAGTGATTTTGGAGCCCCCAAAAATAAAGTCTGACACTGTTCCCACTGTTTCTCCATCTATGTGACATGAAGTGATGGGACCAGATGCCATGATCTTCTGAATGTTGAGCTTTAAGCTAACTTTTTCACTCTCCTCTTTCACTTTCATCAAGAGGCTCTTTAGTTCTTCTTCACTTTCTCCATAAGGGTGTATTATCTGCATATCTGAGGTTGTTGATATTTCTCCCAGCAATCTTGATTCCAATTTGTGTTTCCTCAGCCCAGCGTTTCTCATGATGTACTCTGCATATAAGTTAAATGAGCAGGATGACAATATACAGCCTTGATATACTTCTTTTCCTATTTGGAACCAGTCTGTTGTTCCATGTCCAATTCTTACTGTTGCTTCCTGACCTGAATACAGGTTTTTCAAGAGACAGGTCAGGTGGTCTGGTATTCCCATTTCTTCCAGAATTTTCCACAGTTTCTTGTGATCCACACAGTCAAAGGCTTTGGCATAGTCAATAAAGCAGAAGTGGATGGTTTTTCTGGAATTCTCTTGCTTTTTCGATGATCCAGCAGAAGTATACATCTTTTCAAAGTTTTGGTTTGGGATTCTTCAGATAAATATCTAGAACTGGAATAGCTGAATCATATGCTAATTCTATTCTTAATTATTTGAGGAATTTCCATATTTTTTTACAT
>SJYC01113651.1:0-15398 GCA_006408675.1 Madoqua kirkii
CTGGGATTCATGGGGTCACAAAGAGTCGGACACGACTGAGCAACTGAACTGAACTGAGCCAATATGACTACCAGTGTAAAGCAAATACAGCAGTGAGTTAATATATTTGAAAACTAGGGTAATCACAAGTCAAAAGCATAGATTCACAAAAACCAAAAAGAAAACTCAACCCTTATACAGTAGGGATTCACAAAAGAAAAAACAAGGAAATCCCTGGCGTTCCAGTGGTTAGGACTCTGTTCTTTCTCTGCCAGGGCTCAAGTTCATTCCTTGGTCAGGGAACTAAGATCCCACAAGCCGTGCAGTGTGCCCCCCCTCCCCCCTAAAAAATTGCTTTCATTCTTAGTAGACTAAATGCTCCAATCAAATGACACAGAGTGGCAGACTAGATAATAAAACAAGATGCTGACTACAGGAGACCAACCTTAGGGTGAAGGACACACATAGATTGAAAGTGAGGGAATGGAAAAACGTATTTCATGCAATAGAAATGACAAGAAAGCAGGGGTGGCAGTACTTATATCAAGCAAAATAGACTTTAAAACAAAACCCATAAAGAAAAATAAAGAAGGGCACTGTATATTGATAAAAGGGTCAATACAAAAAGATACTACACTCACTAAAATATATGCACCCAATATAGGAGTACCGAAAACAAATGCTAGCAAGAAAAAAGAAAAATTGATAGGAATATATTAATAATAAGAGACTTTAAAATCCCACTGACACCAATAGACAGATCTTCCAGACAGAAAAATCAATAAGGTAACAGAGATCCTAAATGACACAATACAACAGTTATACTTAACTGATGTACTCAGGACATTACATTCCACTCCCCCCCTAAAAAAATGGAAAATAAATTCGTTTCAAGAGCACATGGAACATTCTCTAGGATAGACTACATATTAGGACACAAAACAAGCCCTAACAAATTTTAAAGAGCATAAATAATTTCAAGCATCTTTTTTGACCACAGGAGCATGAAACTAGAAATTAACCACAGAAAGAGAAGTGAAAACAGGTTACATGGAAACAGTTATACTTAACTGATGTACTCAGGACATTACATTCCACTCCCCCCCTAAAAAAATGGAAAATAAATTCGTTTCAAGAGCACATGGAACATTCTCTAGGATAGACTACATATTAGGACACAAAACAAGCCCTAACAAATTTTAAAGAGCATAAATAATTTCAAGCATCTTTTTTGACCACAGGAGCATGAAACTAGAAATTAACCACAGAAAGAGAAGTGAAAACAAGGTTACATGGAAACCAAACAACATGCTACTAAAAAAGCAGTGGGTCCATGATGAAATGGAGAGATTTTTTTAAATTACCTCAAAATAAATGAAAACGAAAACACAAATAACTTTTCATGAAGATGGCAGCAAAGGCGAAGAAGGAAGCCCCTGTCCCTCCTAAAGCTGAAGCCAAAGCAAAGGCTTTGAAGGGCAAGAAAGCAGTGTTGAAAGGTGTCCACAGCCACAGGAAAAAGAAGATCCAGACGTCACCCACCTTCCAGCGGCCCAAAACACTGCAGCTCAGGAGGCAGCCCAAATATCCTCGGAAGAGTGCCCCTAGAAGAAACAAACTTGACCACTATCCCATCATCAAATTCCCCCTCACCACCGAGTCAGCCATGAAGAAAATAGAAGACAACAACACACTGGTATCCACTGTGGATGTCAAGGCCAACAAGCTCCAAATTAAACAGGCTGTGAAGAAGCTCTATCCCATTGACATGGCTAAAGTCAATACCCTAATCAGGCCTGATGGAGAGAAGAAGGCATATGTTCGACTGGCTCCTGACTATGATGTTTTGGATGTTGCCAACAAAATTGGGATCATCTAAACTGAGTCTAGCTGGCTAATTCCAAATATAAAAGTTTTCACTATGAAAAAACCCACAACTAGACAAAAAGAAGATGTGGTACATGTGTACAATGGAATATTACTTGGCTATAAAAAAGAATGACATAATGCCATCTACAGCAACATGGAGGGACTTAGAGATTGCCATACTGAATGAAATAAGTCAGATAAAGAAAGACAGGTATTATATGAAGTCAGATAGAAAAAGACAGGTATCATTGCTTATATGTGGAATCTTTAAAAATGGTACAAATGAACTTATTTACAGAACAGGGGATCTTCCTGGCTCAGAGATCGAACCCGTGTCTCTTACATCTCCCACATTGGCAGGCAGATTCTTTACCACCAGCACCACCTGGGAAGCCCCTGTGTATTTATGGAAGGGGAGCTGTTAGGAGGAGCCCTGTGTTGTGGGATTAGAATTGCTAACATCTGCATAAACTCTCAGTTTTCAACATAAATGCATGCATTTATAAATATGGGTATACATGTGTGGTGTATTGTGTGTATACATGTATATATTGTATGCATTCTTTAGTTCTATCCACTGAGAATGCCTGCAAGCAACAACTCTTTAACAGTAGTGACCACACCTAGCATCTGGACTTGGTTTCTAAATATCATTTTTTACCATAAACACTAGAACTTATTAGATCTAATTATGAGGAAGCAGACACACTCAAATTGAGGAAATGTTCTACAAAATAACTGGTCTGTACTCTTCAAAAGCCAAAGGCATCGATATCAAGGAAGGACTGAGGAACTTGTTCTAAAGTGAAATAAATGAGAAGACAACTAAAACAAAGTGTGTGATTCTGAATGTTGTGTAGTATGATTTTACCATAAGGAACATTGAGATAAATCAGTGGAACTTGTGTGAGGTCTGAGGAATAGTGAGCAACTAATAATATATAAATTATGATTTTCTGATTTGGGGGGATTTTGGAGAATTTTTTGTGGGAAATATACACTAACTTATTTAGAGTAATAGAGCAGCATATCTGCAGCTTATTCTCAAATAGTTCAAGAAAAAAAAATTCTTTGTATTATTCTTAAAACTTTTCTATAAGTTTGAGATTGCATCAAAAAGTAAAATCCTTTCCAAATATTTTTAAAATTAAAACTAAATTGTTCAACTCTGTTGAATGTGTGCTAAGCAGTAAAAATAAGACAAAAACTATAAAAAGGACCATCAGAGACCTTAGCAAGAGTGAAACAGGTCACAAATGAAAATAGCAAATGAAGTCAAATTTTCTGTTTAGAAGTTTATCTGTAAAGGGAAGGCAGGGGCTGGGGGGCTCTCTGAAGAAAGTGAATTATAGTGAAGGATCTGGAAACAATGACTATTAATGTTTGTAAAAATTAAGATTTGCAATTGGGGGAGTCTTAGAGAAGTTCTATCTTCAGATATTTGAAAACCTTGCAAGTCAGAGAGATGCTTTATTTTTCATTGTTAACTTCCCTGATAGCTCAGTTGGTAAAGAATCCGCCTGCAATGCAGGAGACACTGGTTCGATTCCTGGTTCAGGAAGATCCCCTGGAGAAGAAATAGGCTACCCACCTCAGTATTCTGGCCTGGAGAATTCCATGGACTGTACAGTCTGTGGGGTTGCAAAGAGTCGGACAGGACTGAGTAACTTTCACTTTCAAAGGGAGGAACCAGGACCAGTGTTTACAGAGAAATGGATTTTGACTCAACAGAAGAAAACATCTTGAGCTGTCAAACAGTTGAATAGTTAATTGCCTTGTGAGGAATGAGCCTCCTGTCACAAAAAGTGGAAAAAAAGAAGGTGAAAAGTCAGCATTCTAGGCTTGCTCCTGGAAATGACTGCTTTATTGACTTAGGACTGGGACTACATAGACATGTGAATAAATGGACATGAGCCTCTATGGACATGTGTTTGAGCCAGCTCCAGGAGATGATGAAGGACAGGGAAGCTTGGCATGCTGCAGTCTGTGGGGTTGCAAAGGGTCGGACAGGACTGAGCAGCTGAGCAAGAACAACAACAGCCTATCTCTGTGGCTGTCAGAAAAAGTTTCTTTGGCTTTTAGATGTCTATTGAAAATATGGTCCTTCATAAAATTACTCTTGCTCTAAAACACTTCCATTTTATATAAACCATGAAAAATATTAGAAATTAAGTAGTCTTATTGCTCCTTTTATTTTAAAAAAAGGCTTCATTTTTTTCCTATTGGTAATTTAAATAAATATTAAAATGTTAGTCTGAACAATTCACCATTAGCAATCTATATGATTCATCCCAATTTAAAATTTTTAATTGATTTTTAGGATGTAATACAAAGTCTTACAGAGGTGTGAAACAAAAAGTATGAGTATTAGTAACTAAATTGATCCACAAAATGAATAAAATAACTATTCTTTAAAATAATACAAAAAAGACCAATTTGTACTAATTTGGTACAAGTTCTAACATCTTTTATTTCATGAATTAGAAGATAATCCCTTTAAAGTCATGGCATGATTGTTTTTTGGCAATATTCTGTGAATGAAAACATGGTTATGTGGAGATATGGATTTCTGAGGTCACGGAGATTGGTAAAATAGCTTATCAGAGACAGCATCTCTTGTCTTTATTTTAATGCTGTGTTCCTCTGTGACCTCAGGAAAAACCTGTGATTTGCTATAAAATATTACTCCTTTCCACTTCTATAAAGTTAGTTGTTCAAACATGTAAAGACTCAAGTAAATAAAAATATGAGCCTTGCACACCAGTCATATTGTTATGCTCCGAGTCCAAGTCTCCGAATAGACTGAGAGAACAAGTCCACCACGGCAATGCAAAGGCAAGAAGGGAGTTTATTTATTGCTAACTCAAGTTAGGGCACCCTGCCACATCCAACACAGTGGAGTAAGGCAAGAGGGCCCCGAGCCCTGAATTACAGCAGTATTTATAGACTTAGAACAAAGACAGGGAGTTGGCAAGGGCAGATTGGTTGCAAGGGGTTCTTGGTACCTATTAATTGGCTGAATTTTGCACATGCGGCTCACTTAAGGGACTTTTCCTGTTATCTGGGCTAGCTCTAACCATGCTGGCTGGCTGAGTCTCAAGGTCGGAGGGATGATGATCTCAGCTTCTGGGCAGTGATCCAGCTTTTTCTGTGATTGTAGCTCTGGCTACTTTAGTCCTTGGAACTTGTCATGGCTTCTGTCAGGTCTCAACACATATCTCTGGTTTAATGAGGGAAAAAATAGAAATAAAAAATTTTAATCCTGAAAATATATAATACCTTATTTTTAAACAATATAATTGATAATAGCCTAAATATTCAACAGCTAAAGAATGCCTAGGTAAATTATAATGCATCAAATTCTTATGCATCCACTAAATGAAAATAAGACTAAAGCAAAATGGGGAGATGTTGGCTATGCTGCTTAGAAAAAGCAGGGGAAATTATTTGCAATTATGACTACAAATATGTAGAAAATCCACGTGTCTGTGGACAAGTACTGAAAGGAAGATGAGTTTAGGGGTGGAATGAAAGGTACTCTTCCCTATTGTAACGTAATTTGGCATAATAAAAACTGATTTTTAAAGGTGGATTTGGCTATGAATTGGGCATTTTTAAAGAAGTAGATTGGAGCATGCAATAGTGAGGTTGACATGTCTTGGGGAAGTGGAGGCCTCTGCCCTTTCTGTCGTGCCCACAGGTGGGCAGCACTCCAGTTCAGCACCAGACAGTGCCAGTGTATCCCAGCACCCCTGGGTGCCCCAGGCGAGTGAGTAAGGCAAGAATATGCTGAGAGGGAGGGCTACAGTCACCTTTTGGATTCCTGTTTGCCTTCAGCTCCACTTTACTGAAAGCCCAAACTCAGTGTCCATGTCTGATAACTGAGACCACTAAGTGGTTGCATATTTATTTGAGGCCAGCCAAGTCCTTAAGATTTCACAGCAGAAATTATTCCTGAGATGATACAAAAATCTTCCCTTCCTTAGCTTGGTCCAGACAAGTCCTATCCTCATCAAATTCATTCTCATTTTCAGAACTGTTGAGAGCAGAGTCACTTGGACTCTCATATCCTTAGAGCTGCACAGATCAGGCATTTCCTGCTCACTGGTTGAGGCCTCAGAGTTGCTGCCTCACATGGATTTTCATCTCAGATAGAGATTGCCTGCTGGGTTTTCTCTGGCACCTTCTCCTTATGGACTCCATATTTACCGACTTAAGTGTCTTGTTGCTGCTCGCTTAGACTTGAAGTCTTGGCATGCAGTGCAGTGTCCGCCCCTGTACTATCTTGCTCCCACACCTACTGTCACTGTCCCAGCAGGCCCTCAGTCCTTGACTTCAATCCCTGTCTTTGCAGGAAGTGTTAACCCTGAGAAACTTGAGTCAGACTCCTGTTCCCCAGTAGCAGACTCAGACTCCTTATTTTCAGCACTTAGGGCCTCTTGACATCAGGTTCCAACATGCCTTCCTCACCACATCCTCTGTCCTTTCCTTTCCTTTAAAACTGTGGAACCTGTGCCTTCTGAATAGACTACATTAGAAGAAATTCTTTTTCATTGCTGTTTACAAAATGACAGGGGCAGGGTGCTACACTCGAATTTAGGCACCAAACTGAGCTGCTGTATCTTATTTGACAAAACATATCCATTTGGAGAAATGGGGGTGTGTTTTAAAAGGAGCAAGTTTTAAAGCATTATTATTAAAATAGAACAGAACAAAGCAAAGAGCCCTAACTGTGACAATAGTTTTGTTTCCATCTGCACATGGCCAGAATACCATTTTGAGAAACAGAAAGAGAAAAAGACACGGGGGTGGGGTGAGGGTGTTGCAGTTTGACATTAACAAGAGAGGAGGCGGACAATGGGTGGTTGTTACAGTTTCTGTGTTCTTTATATCCTTTATCCTCAAGTTGCAACCTCCCCCTCATCCAGTTCCTTTAAAAAATGTGATACTTAGTGGATTTTCTTCCTATGTCTCTGCCAAGACATTATTGAAGCTTCTCTTTTCCCCTTAGTCAGCACAAAAGGCACAGAAGCATGTCTTTTGAGTTTTTGAGGGCTGTAGTTATGACTGCTATAATTATCCAATAACTGAGAATCGGATTTTCACATTCTGAAAATAGAAATATGAGAATAAATGTCTTTTGGTTAGTATACCAGCCCTTAAGATGTCTTTATTTCTTCTCTCGAAGCATGTATTAAGTTGTTCTATAAAATAATAGAGGGTTTTTGGCTTCCAGGGTGGCACACTGATAGTCAACCGTTAGTGCAGGAGATGCGAGTTCAGACCCTGGGTCGGGAAGAGTCCCTGGAGAAGGAAATGGCAATGCCCTCCAGTATTCTTGCCTGGGAAATCCCATGGACAGAGGAGCCTGGCAGGCTATAGTCCATGAGACCGTGAAAGAGTCAGATATGATTTAGCAACTAAACAAAAAATAGAGGGATTTTTGGCTTTGAAAAATGATGTTTTAATAATGTTAGAGGTATCCAATATATCCCACTTTATTACAATTAACTTTTTATCTGCCCTGTTCCAGAGAGGAGTAGAAAGAGAATATTTTTCAAAATGTTCAGAGAATAGATATGAAAGGAAGAACAAAATTTAGGTATTTTTACAATGTGTGTGTTTGTATCATAAAGACATTTTTCTAAATTCATTACAATATTTTAGATATAATTCTCTGAGCAGTCAGATCTTTTTGAAGGTATTTGAGAAACAGTAGAAAAGTCACATTTTAGGTATAATCTATGTAAAATACATGTTATTCTTCCCTGTATTCGAACAATCTGTTCAAAACACAATCCATTCATAAGGGATTTTGCTTGTACAGATCTGAGTGGGAATCAGTACTTTCTTTGTTTGTCACTATGGAAACAAGTGAGCCTATCCTGAACGGCAGTTAGATCACGCAGAGCGATGCTCATATCTCAGTGTAACTTCGTCGTGGAGCAGGCTGGCGCTGACATCTCGCCTCCAGCTCTTCCCTCCTGGAAGCCCAGCACCATGCAGGATCCACCCCGGAGGCTCTCTGCTGTGCCATTCCTCAGCTCCTTTTTCGAGGGTCGTCGCCACTCTGCCTCCGACCCTATCCTGCGGCTGCAGCAGGGGCGGCGCAACTCTGCTGCCAAGGTGCTGTCCTCGTCCTCTCTCCAGGTGATGGTGGCCATGTCCTCTGTCAGCTGTGCTGAGAGAAACCCAACTTGCCCCGAGAGAAAAAGTAAAGCTCCTTTTCTTCTTAAAGACTGACACACCTTTGAGTTTAAATTCAATGATTGTGAAGAAGCTATGCTGTGTTTATACCTTTTAAAATTTTGAGAATTCTGCATTATACTTTTTATTATCTGTTATGCTAAGAGATTCAGTAGACATGTAATAGGAGATAAAAATGATTGAATGTTTTATGTTTTTTTCATTAAAAATGTAGTTCTTGTGTAAAACTCATTTCTTTGTAGAAGATCGCTGTAACAGTTTCTTCCTTTTGATTACCAATACCTCATATGGAGATTCTTGTGTGCAAAGGCCTTTTCCGAAGTAAAGGATAGTGCACTTATATGAAAGGGAAACAGTTTTGTTCCTGACAAAATGAAGGGGATTTAGCACCAACTTGTCACATGCAATCCTGAGAGAAATTGGAAGCTCTTTCCCTTGTTACTGTTCCATTTGGAGAGTAGGACTTTAAATCTTCCCTTCTTCGTCTGTTCTAGGAAATTCAGGACGTCCAACGCCAAAATATACAAAAGTTGGAGAGCGTTTGAGGCATGTCATTCCTGGACATGTGGCCTGTTCTATGGCATGTGGTGGCAAAGCTTGCAAGTATGAAAATGCAGCTCGCTGGAGTGAACAGGAACAAGCTGTTAAAGGGGTCTACTCGTCCTGGTAAGTGATCCTGTCAGTCTTTGATAGCTCCCACCTACTGCTAAGTAGGAAAAGGAAATGGAGCTGTAGGTGATGGCCAGAGGCAGTAGCCTGTAGAAGGAGGAGGGTGGAATATTGAAGTCAGAGGGCCTCACCTTCCATCCCTGGCTTCCCCTCTTGACAGTCTGGCCTACTCACAGGCACTCTTAACCACAGTTTCCTCATCTGTAAAATGGAAATAATAAAACCAACCCTATAGGATTTTTTTTTAATAAAGTAGAATGTTGTAGGTAAAATATCTTAAAGAGTTGGTAACTAGATAGATTTTAAATTTCAGAGATTGCTAGAAACAAAATATTCAGCTATAAATGTGAGAAATTATGAGGTATATAGGTAGTTTTTCACTTTCATGTAGATGAACTTTAGCCTCATTTTTATTTTGTTCCTGTACTCTGTATAAAAGAATACATTTTCTTACAAATACATACACTTCCAGTCTGCCTCAGTAGAGGGTGGTATAAGTTGTCAGTTCAGTAGATGATGTAAAATGCTTTCATTGTTTATGGTATGTAAGTGTAATTCATTCATTATTGAATCATGCTGTTTTTATTGTTATTAGCAAATTTCAAGTATACCTTTTTTGATATAGTGGTATCTCTGAAAAGTTCTGATATTTAAAACCATATTTGGAATGCACTAACAGGAATTCACTATTTAAATAACTCTGCTGGTGAATCAGTTTATAGAGTAAGAATCCATTTACAAATTAGATATTTGTCAGCCAGTTTACTAACCTCCAGCCCTGTACTTTTTCATATTGGATTTGTTGGGTACATGTGTAGTGTTATAGTCTGGGATCCACTGTCACTACCTTCATCACTACCTTTCTTAAAGAGTGTCATGAAAAAGCAAACACTACTCCTGAGATATGGTCAGACACATAAATTTATAATAATGCAGCTTAAGGTCACATTAACATTTCTGGTTTATTGTTGACTAAACTCTCTTGTTTTCACCTCTCCTGCTTTCACGTTACATCTCTCCTAATCTTACACTAAGTGCTGTTAAACTTGGGAGATCCCAAACCTTCTTGGTTCCCTGTTTTTAGATATTGCCCCAGGCACAAGAGATGGTATCTTTCTGAATCCTGACCTGCTCATCTGATGTCTCTGTTACTCCTCTCAGGTTCTTGTAACCCACAGCTTGTGACAGTCTATCTTAGGTATCTTTCACCAGACCACTGGTGAGAAATTTGATCAGAACAGAGGGAAGTTAGCGCCCTAGTGAGAATGAGAGCCATTTACTGGGCCTCTGTCCATTTGTTTCACTCAGTAAACATCCATTTGGCAAGTCACAGTGCTAGACATTTTCAAATTACGGTCATAATAATATGTTAGGCATTGTTAGTGTCATGTTATTGATAAGGAATTGAAGTCCAGAGAGACTAAGTAATTTGCTGCACAGCTGGAAAATAGAAAAGCCAGCATTTGAAACTAGGCCTGACTGACTCCAAAGTGATTTTTTTTTCTAAATTACAATAACTCAGCATTTATTCATAACCACATGCCAGGATTTATGCTAAAAGACTTTATAGTCACATCATATTGAATTCTCACACCAACGCTATGAGGCAGGCGTTATTACCCTACTCAACACATTAGATAACTGAGGTATAGATAACTAAAGTAATTAAAAAATGCCTCCCAGCTGGCCCTCCTCATTTAGTCAGTAACCTCTGGATAACTAATCCAGGATGTCACTGTTACTGCATGGAGTTGAGTTTTCTCCATCATTCTGTCATGTCCACTAGAATCTCATGAAAGTCCTTGAAGATACTTTGCTGGAGCCCATAAATACATTATGTTCTGGAACTGTTTCTAGGGATTTAAGAAGTGAGGATTTCTTACAGCCCTAATCATAATGCAAAATTGAAGCCAAATTTGTATAAGGAGATTCTTATAGTATTGTTGAAATCAGAGAAAAAGTAAGGGCTTGAAATCTTACTTTCTCAGTTCTGTGCATTTCATCAGTCCCGTCTCCCATCTGTAGGGTCACTGATAATATCCTGGCCATGGCACGCCCATCCACTGAGGTCCTGGAGAAGTTCTATATCATTGAGCAGTTCCGAAGGTAAATGTTGCATGTTTACACACTGTAATAAGCCAGCTTATGTCTTCTTTTCCACTGCTTTTGACTTAAAATAGAAAAGTGCTTTCATTTTACCAACAGAAATGTGAGGAACTTATTTCAAGTAAGAAAGTTTTAAGAGTAGTTAATGTTTATTAACACCAAAAATGGTTATTTTTTGTTAACACTACCTCCCCAATATGACTAATTTTCTTCTTTTTCCTTTAAGCCATGGGATAAAAAGTATCATTAACCTGCAGCGTCCTGGTGAGCATGCCAGCTGTGGGAACCCTCTGGAACAAGAAAGTGGCTTCACATATCTTCCTGAAGCTTTCATGGATGCTGGCAGTAAGTCCTTCCAACCTCCTCTCCATACGTTACCAAGGACAGAACTCAGAGACTTTTGAGTGATGGAAACAAAGTTCATGCATAGTAGTAGAGCTTCTGAAAAGTGAAGATGAGATAACTTTGTCTTTAAATATCTTATTTAGTATTGGTGTTGAAAGTTCAGAATTTCTTTTTTCCTGTGAGAGAGATCTTGAAGGAGACCTTGTAGAAATAATACCTGCATAATTAACATAAACAGTATGTCATATCCGTCATCTCATTTAATCCTTAAAGCATTCGTGTAATATAGTTGTTCTGAGACTTGCCTGATGGTCCAGTAGCTAAGACTGTGCTCCCAATGCAGGGGGCCTGGGTTCCATCCCTGGTCAGGGAAGTAGATCCCACATGCTGCAACCAAGACCCAGCACAGCCAAATAAATAAATGAACGTTTATATATATATAGTTGTTGTTGTTCTGCTTCACATATGAGGTCACACAGACTGAGGAAGTTCTGACTTGCCCAGGATTACACAACTTAAACATAGCAGCAGGATTAGAACCCAGGACTTATTTGTGCTTTTACCTACCGCATAGCTCTACCCAGTGGGTAGGATGCGGGGATTCTGTATGTGACAAGTCCAGAAGCTATCAGTCACAGGAGCTTTAGCATAGAATCCCCTGATCATGTGTCGTTCACACCAAGCTGGAAAGGATCAACCTGTGCCACTTCTACAACTTGAAGTTTGTGCTAGCTTTTTATCCCACTGGTTAGAAAAATCTATATGTGCCACCTCATGTCATTATTCAGTCAGTTAGACATGTTTCAGTGCTTAAACAAGGTTGCATGCTTTCCCTCCATGGTAGAGTAATGTTGGCATAGGTCATCAACTTTAATTTATAATCCTGCTTTTCATTAATTATTTCTGAGTTTCACAGAAATATGAATATACTTTTTAAGAAATGCTAACAGCAAATTTACTGAAAATGGGAAAAGCCTGTTATTTTAGGTCTACACATCCAGTGAGATCTGTGTGTTTTACAGCTGTATACTTTTCATGACCACTCAGTTTTTTCAAATATTTTTGCAAGTATTTCTCCTATATGTTGATTTCTTCTTGTTCTTTCTCATTGTCCAGTTTATTTCTACAACTTTGGATGGAAGGATTATGGTGTAGCGTCCCTTACCACCATCTTAGATATGGTGAAGGTGATGACATTTGCCTTACAAGAAGGAAAGTAGCTATCCATTGTCATGCAGGGCTTGGTCGAACAGGTAAATTCTAGGAGGTCGTTTTATTGCCTTTCTGTGTATTTAAACATATAAGGAAAAATATTTCCTAGTTCTTAAGGATAGTTTTCAGATTCCTGTTGAAGGTTTGGAGTCAAATGGAGCAAGTCAATAAAAGATACTTGAAATATCTTAAATAGATAGTTTCAGTGACCATATATCCATGAGAGTATTTTTTGAATGATTTAGAGTTAAAACTGCATCATATTGAGAAATAGGTGGGTTTCCATAGCTAGCTGAATGACCTTTCTGATTTTCTTCTTTCAAGGAAAATGTCAATACTTTTGTTTTTAATACATAAATCTTTTTAAAATTTTATCTTCCTTAACCAAAATAATAATGGAAATAGCAAGCATTATTTCATCCAATAATCTTTTTAAGTTGTTAGCAACACTGTAAGTTTTAAAGGAGGTTAATTTGCTGTTTCTAAAGTGACAGGACCATGATTTAAAGCCACTGCTATAAGAATTTTGTTTGTAGAGTCTTAACTGTGCCTAAATTCTCTATAAAAATCAATGATTTTACTTTAAAATGCAGCAGAATATCAGTGTAATGCCGAAACTAGGGCACAAAAAGGATGGAATCTTCATTGATCATCTCATCCAGCCAGACACCAGAGTTTGACTCTGTTTACAATGTACCCATGTACTTACCACTGGCCTTCCCACTTACTGGGGAGGAGGATGGGGACATAGTTCTGCTTCAGATTGTCAGCTGTCATGGTTGAGCCAAGATCTCACTGTTCTAGGGATTCCTTGTGATAGTTCTGCAGATATATCATACTTACCCTAAAGAACTGCCTTATCTTTGTGAGAGAGATATGTTGGACTATACGTCACACTAGGAAAACAGGCATTTTTCAGAGGTTCTGATTTTCACATGTAATGAGATTCAAAAACTTTGCGAATCACACAGATGTCTTTTGATTTGTCTTTTACTTAATGTTAGTTAACTATTGTCTTTAAATTATCACCTTTTTATTATTCATTTCAGTTTAGTATTAATGATAGTACATAATTTTTACACTGTTAATGTGGTCTTCCTTTATATTTAGAAAAGTATCCGTGGTCTGGAGGAAAATATATATTAGTTTAGGCATTAGTTTAGTCTTAAAGAAGAAACTTCAAGAGAGAAAATAGATTGTAAAAATGAATAGTCGCCAAAGATAAAAATACCCAGGTGGGAAAAATGCAGGTCTGGAATGTACCGCCAACTGATGTCAAAGCTGAAAGGGGTGGGAAGTTCCAAGCAGAATGTATGGAGTGATTGAATAGAAGATTTTAAGAACTGTTCAGAGTGGAAAGCAGTTGGCTTTCTTCCGTGTTGGAGTTGGGCATAATGAGGGTAAATGAACCAGGTCATCAGTTCATTGCCCTCCACACTCAGCCATCCTCCCTTTCTCCACACCTACTCAGGTTCACTGTGACAGTGCTTGTGCTTGCCCTGGGGTACAGAGGTGACCAAGGGTTCTAAGTCAAGGGGAGGGTTACCGTGAAATGAAGTGAAGTGAAGTAGGTGAACCCCTGTTCAAAAGTTTAAAAGTTGTCATTGTTCTTAAAATGTTTATATATATGGTTTCCTAATACATACTCAAATTTTAAAATCATCAAAGAGTATAAATAAAAATATAAATTTTTCTCATACCAATCTTCATTTCTTCATTGTTTAGGTGTTTTAATAGCATGTTACTTAGTTTTTGCAACAAGAATGACTGCTGACCAAGCAATTATATTTGTTCGGGCAAAGCGACCTAATTCCATACAAACTCGAGGACAGCTACTCTGTGTAAGGGAATTTACTCAGTTTCTGATTCCTCTTCGCAACATATTCTCTTGCTGTGACCCCAAGGCACATGCTGTCACCCTAGCACAGTATCTCATTCGTCAGCGGCATCTGCTTCACGGATATGAGGCACGACTTCTGAAACACATACCCAAAATTATCCACCTCGTTTGCAAATTGCTGCTGGACTTAGCTGAAAACAGGCCAGTGGTGACAGAAGAAGTGGCAGACATACCTGGCCTCTCAGCTGAAATTGAAAAGACTGTTTCTGAGATGATCACAAGGCAGCTGGATAAGGAGTTACTGAGACATGACAGTGATGCATCAGACACTTTCACCCCCAATGCAGTGGTGATGGATTTTGAGAATCAGGATGTGGTTCTTTCCAGTGAGCAAGAGTTGGACCCTCTTTGGAAGAGGCAGAATATCGAGTGTCTTCAGCCCCTGGCTCATCTGAAAAGGCAGCTCAGCTACAGTGACTCAGATTTAAAAAGGGCCGAGTCGCTTCTGGAGCAAGGGAGGACTCCGTGGACAGTGCCTGCCCAAGCCTTGCTTTGCCATAATCCCAGGCAGCAGAAGCACATAAGCCGTTGTTACTACCCACAGTCTCCACAACTAGATTTAAATAAGGAAACGCTGGTCCGCAATACATTTTCTTTCTGGAATCACCCTAAATTTGGAGTCCCAGAGGGATTCAAAGATGATGGGTCATCAATTTTCCATAGGATGAGCATTCCAAAGGAAGTACAGAGAAGTAGAACCTTCTCTTCAGGAATTTCAGGTTCATACAACCCTGGGGAACCAGTCACACTAAACTTTGCAAATATTCCTAAGGGACCAAACTGTTCTCAACAGAAAGTATACCACTGTGAGTGTGAAAGTCATGGTGGTTGTGGCCCAAGCTCTGTTGCAGAGGATGGTGAGACTTGCCACCGCCCTATGGACTGTGGGTCCAGTCCCAAAGCACAGTTCTTGGGGAATGAAACTCAGAACAGCAAATACCTGTCTGAAGTTGCTGCAAATATGGCTTTACAGTCTGAGCTGAATGTTGAAGCAAGGAGAATACTGGCAGCCAAAGCCCTGGCAAATTTAAGTGAAATTGCAGAAAAGGAGGAAGTGAAAAAGAAGGTAGAAATGTGGCAGGTATTTGTATTTCGTTTAATTATTTATGAG
>SJYC01113652.1:0-22128 GCA_006408675.1 Madoqua kirkii
ATTAGCCTCCAATTAAAATAAATAAATTTATATTTTTAAAAAGAAGATGAGGTATACAGATATACAGATAAAATGAAATATTACTTGGCCATAAAATGAATGAAAAATGCCATTTGCAGCAATATGGATGAATCTAGAGATTATCATACTATGTGAAGGGTGTCAGACAGAAAAAGACAAATATTATGATATCACTCTCATGTGGAATCTTAAAACTGATATAAATGAATGTATTTATAAAATGGAAACAGATTCACAGACATTGAAAACAAACTTATGGTTACCAAAGGGGAAAGTGGGTGGGAGGACGAATAAATTAGGAGTTTGAGATTAGCAGATACACAGTACTAAAATAAAATAAGCATCAAGGTCCTACTGTATAGCACAGGGAACTATGTTCAGCATCTTGGAATAAACTATAATGGAAAATAAAAAATAATCATTCTCTATCAACTCAGGTAATTCAGGCCACTAAAATGCAACTTATGTTGGAAACTAAAGGTAGGATAAATTCTTAATTTTATCCTTATATTATTTCCAGAGTATCCGTCTGGTGCAGCCATGACTTCCAAAGGTGACAAATGAGTTTTGAGATTTTTTTTTTCCCCCTTTCACTCTCTTATTTTCATTATCTTTATTAACTCATGGGTTTTTATAGTTTTCAACCAGTTGTAGTCATTATTTTCTTTTGGCTACTCAGCTTGTCCCATCTTTAGGCAATGAGCACCCTTTGGGACTGCTGCTGTTATTATTTCCAGAGTATCCGTCTGGTGCAGCCATGACTTCCAAAGGTGACAAATGAGTTTTGAGATTTCTTTTTCCCCCTTTCACTCTCTTATTTTCATTATCTTTATTAACTCATGGATTTTTATAGTTTTCAACCAGTTGTAGTCATTATTTTCTTTTGGCTACTCAGCTTGTCCCGTCTTTAGGCAGTGAGCACCCTTTGGGACTGCTGCTGTGTCTCTCAGGGACACATGCATGTCCTCAGAAGTCTCTGAGAGGTTCCTCTCCTTCAGCCAAAACAGAAAGTCCCAAGCTCACCTGTGCATTTCCTCACCCAGACCCAGAATCAACCATCTCTCTAAGGAGTCACAGTTACTCTTAGTGGAGGAAAGGTCCATTTCTTTTTCTACTCTAAAATGCATTTCAAAATGAAGCTGAATTTAACTACATTATCA
Organism: Madoqua kirkii; assembly: GCA_006408675.1. Classification (NCBI taxonomy): domain Eukaryota; kingdom Metazoa; phylum Chordata; class Mammalia; order Artiodactyla; family Bovidae; genus Madoqua; species Madoqua kirkii. Next base: position 1,182 of record SJYC01113652.1, read on the forward strand.
ATTTGAAAATCAACTTATTTCAAAGACTAAAAACCCATTTATGTGCTGCTCACAAAAGACGTTTTAATTAATATAATAATCACCAGGTACACACAAGTAAGACTATCAAAGCACTTTGGGCATTTCATCATTGGTTCTGCAATATTCCCATTAATTTGGTATAAGATAGTTTTATCCCCATCTAACAAGGTGAGCTGAATAGAAAAGCAGAAAGTTAATTGCACAGAATATTAGATGCATGTAAACCTTAAGGCATGAGTCGTGTTCTCTCACTATTAACAAAAAGCTAGTCAAGACTATAAAGAAATTGTACGAAGCAGTCCAAAAACTATTGTGTAAATAATACTTAACTGGCAGTTCTTTGATTAAATGTTAGTTAAGTAACTTAAAAGAAGTGTTTTGAGCATAATTTTGAATTATTTCACATAAAAATAAAGATTAGCCAGGGATGTAAAGTACTGGCTAGAGCAAACATTCATTTAGTCAATAAATATTTATGTACTTAGAAACATGAAACACTAATTCTTTTGGGTTGTGATGTTTTAAATTAATTTTTAGAGATAGAATACTTTTCCTGTGACTTTCAATTATCCTGTGACATTTGAATTACCCCACAACTGTCAAAGGTAGGATTACAGTATCATGATCTCTTCAAGATATAAGAAGAAGAAATTGGTCTAATATCTCAAGATATCAAATCCCTTGAGTTCCTTAGCATTTGGTAGTTGACAGTCTTTTGTTTTACACTGTGGGTTGGGGTAAGGTTTATCAAGCTATAAATCTGGGTTATTCTCATTTTCGTTGCCAGCTTGTCTTTATCACCATCGGAACCAGCCCCAGCCACCTCATTGTCAGGCCTCTATTGTACCAGAGAGTAAACCCGAGCTGAACATATTTCTCCCCAGAGGGCTTTCTCTGGCTGAAAGGCCCTGGAGACTTCCAATAGGACAGTTTCACCATTGGAGTCTGCCTCTGTCAGCAGATGCCTTATCGCCAGCAATGTTACTTTTCAGCTTCTTCAGTTTACAGGGCACCATTTTGGAAAGAGCTCTGTTCCAGAAAGTGAGCACCCTAGGCTCCCAAGAAGTCCCTCTTTGAACTATGGCCCCTGATTATGCACAAGTCTCTGACCCTCAAAAATCCAATAAATTCACATTAGCAAAGAGAAACACTCTCAAGGTCAGATCCAGGTGACTTCATTTACATCACTGCACTTCAGTTCTTTTTAGTTGGTACAGACCCAGTTGATACAATGAGATGGAGAATTTAGGAAAATGGGTGGGGAAAAAAACAGAAAACAGTCATTGAGAACTTAGACACCATCCATCATCACAACCTGATTTTTTCAAAATATATGGGTTGCCAAATAGGGTTGACTGAATTCACCAGAAAATAATCCAATGCTTCACTCAACCTTTTTGCTGGGACACTGTCTTTCTCAAAATAATTTGAATGATATAAGCCTACAAATGCCTCTTCCTGCTTAAGGTTATGCGTTTGGAGGCTGTATAGCAAAATGGAAAAAGAGCATGTTCTCTAGAGTTAAACTATCTGGACTGAAATCTTACTCTATCATTAATTAACTGTGTGACCATGGGCACGTTGCTTAACCTCTCTTTGTCTCAATTTCCTTATCCATCAAACGTGGGTGGTAAAAGTACCTCCCTTGGGCCTCCATGGTGGTCCAGTGGCTAAGACTCTGAGCTCCCAAGGCAGGGGGCTCAGGTTCGATCCCTGGTCAGGGAACTAGAACCCACATACCACAACTAAGACCTGTAGCAGCCAAATTAAAAAAAAATTAATATAATATTAAAAAGTACATCCCTCACAAGCAAACACATTTAAGTTCTCAGATAGCGTTTGGTACAGCCTGCGCCCTCAATAAATATTGGCTAGTATGCATCAAACCAAGCTGCCATTCCTGACCGAAAAAGAGAACTGTGAGTTCTTTCAATGTATCACCATCACCCTTCATCACCCACCACCAAAAGCTCATGAGTCACACTACATTTTTACAGATTATACAGCACCTGTGGGGACAGTTAAATTTTTAGCGTTTGGTCAGCCTGCGCCCTCAATAAATATTGGCTAGTATGCATCAAACCAAGCTGCCATTCCTGACCGAAAAAGAGAACTGTGAGTTCTTTCAATGTATCACCATCACCCTTCATCACCCACCACCAAAAGCTCATGAGTCACACTACATTTTTACAGATTATACAGCACCTGTGGGGACAGTTAAATTTTCAAGGCAGTCCAATAGAGAAACCATAACTTCCACATATTTCTAGAACACTTTCCTCGAGTTAGTGCCTATCCAGTTGCAGATCAATCAAACCACTGCTGAGCCAGTATTGCTCTCCTGAGAGCTGTTCAAACATTCTGTCTCCTAGCAGGGAAAGCAATCTACCTCTTTGGTGGACTTCTTTTTCCCCCCTGAAAGATCATTATCTATTTGTGACCTTAACTTACGCTGAAATGTGTCAGTCTCTCTTTTTAACAGGATTCTTCAGGCTACTCATCCCACACCACAGACCCTAGCAGCTCTCACTTCTAATTCTCACAACCAATGACTTGAACAAAGATTGAGCACTTCCTGTCTGCATGATTGCTGCAACTGTTACAATATTTTCGTAAGAAAAATTTATAAATGGGTTTCACTCAATGCAAAATTTCCCCTAAATTCCTTCACATATGCCGAATGTGGAAAGAAAATTAGAGTTACCTTCAGAAAAGTCCTTTTTTTTTTTCCTTTTCTGCCATGAGGACTAGTCAGAGTAGCTTGAAACTATGAGAACATGCCTGAGATGTATTTGCTTGTCAGCTATAAATAGATTCACGTTTCTGGTTTAATAGATCACTCTGGAGGTCTCCCAGCAGCTTTCAGAAAAGCAATTTCTCAGGTGTTTCCATGAAATTATTGAGACAAAATGGATTTTTCTACCCAAAATGTTAATTCTGTTTCACATATTGAAGCATGTATTTTGGTAAATATATAATGTAATACTGTATCCTTCTTAGCTGTAAGCAGGAGACAGGGGATTAATTCACCAAATGGAAAACCTTTGCCTGGATTGTAGCTGACAAAAAAAAAAAAAAAAAAAAAGTGTTTTTACCTCAGAAGCCAACGGACAGGCATGCTTAGGAGAGGAGTGTGGGGGAATTCATCAGGAGTCCTACGGGGAATGGGAAGAAAAAATTATTGCAATGCACCTTTTTATTAATACTCTGTTTAATAAATTCACTTGTTTTTCCCATTCAAATTAAAAGACTGTTCCACTTGGACACAGTTTAACATTAAGGAAAATATAGCCTTTAGTAGGAGGAAAAAACTGGCATCAGTTTCACAACAACAGTTAAAGGGAAACTTTCTAATTGTAAAACTGGGAAACTTTCTGGTTGTAAAACTACAAACTACTTTTCCATAATATTCTCCATTATGTCAATGGATAACCGTTTTCTAATGATGGGTACCCCACTCCCTTTACAACCTGGCCCAACCATGCCTAGTCACTGTGTTATAACTAAGGAAAACAGTTTCAGTGATATACACAAAGTCAGGACACAGTCTCCACCTGAGGAATTGCAAAATGGATCAGAAGCCAGGATGTTTTCAGAGAATAAAAAATAAGAAAAATTTTGGTAAAGGAAGAGAAAATAGAAAACATACAATTGGCCGAGCCACACAGTTAACCCAGGATGAAAGAACGAGGAAATAAGTAGAGTCCAGAGTCGTCTGGACATTTGGGATTGGTTGGCTGGATGTACTGCATTTCTGGTCAAGAGGGGACTTTACAGGGACACACAAGGTATCTAAGTATCTGTTTGTGTAAAGTACCTTGGGCAGGCTCCTGCCTGGGCCTAGAAGTTCAATTCAACAGCTGATAACAACTCAACGGAGAGCCGCTCACTGCTCTCAGGGTGTATACTGACGGGGCTGGGGACCGGAAAGGCAGACAACCATCAGGTACTGACTAGTGAAACAAAAGGCCAGTCCTCTCCCCTCGAGAGAGATGAGTCCTTCAGGGAAATTCCTGCTCTGGATTTTCCACACCAGGAAGCCGGTCTCTAGCTCTGTCCTATCCCTGCCTCCTCTCCTCTTCGTTAGAAAGCTTTCTTCCAGTAAACAACCAGAACATGAAACCCCAAGCAGGCTCCTTCTGGGAAATCTAACCCTGTGTTGCGTTTGGCCCTAGGAAGCAATGCCGAGGGTGGACGCTCTGGCTCCCTACCTGGCTGGTTGGAAAGGGGGCTCACTTCACTGGTGGCCCGGGGAAAGGCTGCTAGCTCTCAGGCAGGCTGGTTGCTGAGACTTTAACCTGTGGAGAACTGCAATGAGATTCAGGTGGAGAGCTGTGCGTTAACTGGTTCAGTGAGCTAGGCATTTAGGTTTCCCACAGGAAACAGTAAGGCCAGAGGAATTTAAAAAGAAAATGACTGGCAGGTCTATTAACCAACAATTTAAAGCAAAGTTGGAGAGCAAAAAAAAGAAAAAATACCTCTGGCAGTTTTCTACAGGGACCCTCCTCTCCCAAAGTTAGTAGACTTACTTGTAAGAAGAGCAGAAGTTGAGAGAAAGTTGGGTTCCCAGCAAAGGCCAAAGTCAGGGCCCTAATGGGGAGGACGTTTCTCCCCATTGCTGCATTTCTCTTTGTGGGACCCAGTCTCTAGCAGGTTTCACCTGGGGGTGACTCCCAGCTGCACCATCTTTATGTCTTATCAGCTCAGCATCTCTGCAAAAACAAAGGGAAGAGCTCTACCTCAGGGAATTTGCTGGTGGTTCCGTGGTAAAGAATCTGCCTGCCAAGCAGCCAGGTGATGGTTCGATCCTGGGGTAGGGGGTGAGGGATGCCGGGAAGATCCCCTGAAGAAGGAAATGGCAACCCACACCAGCCTTGTTGCCTGGGAAATCCCATGGACAGAAGAGCCTGGTGGATCACAAAGAATAGGACACAACTTAGCAACCAACCAAACGACAAACTCAAAAGAGCAGAAATCCCAGGAGAGAATGTTATTATCCTGATTGAGATCAAGTGACCATTTCTGGAACCAGTCAGTGTAAACTGAAGGATGAGAAATTGCCTAAAGAAAACAAAAAGGAGAAAGGAGTCGAGACTACCAATAAGATACCGCCCTTTCCTGAAGGTACAGAGCTTTCTGCTTTCTAGAGATATTAGCTTCCCTGCCTCATCCCTTATTGGAATAATCTTGGCCTACAGGAATCTTTCCCTTCTTTAGGCTGACTGATTCTCCTACAACAATAATAGTAGCTCACCCTTATAACATTTACTATGTGCTGTTTACATGTTTTTACTCATTTATTCTTCACAGTGTCCAATGAAGTTGTTAATATTATCAGCCACATTTTATAGATGAGGAAACTGAAATACAGAGAAGTAAATACTTTGCCAAGTTTACACGCTAGTGAGTGGTGAAACTGAGGGGCAAACCCAGCAGGTTGACTTCAGTGGATATTAATATCTACCTTGCTATTTGCCTTTGTAAAACGCTTTTCTTTTATTGCCATTTTATACAATTAAACTGTTTTAAAGCATGGTTTCAAAAGCAAGAGTGATGCCTAAAATCTTTTTCTCCCTAGGTTTACATAAAATTCAATTAATCACAGAACTCAAAGGCTCTGCAGTGGGTAACGGTAACAAAAGTTCTTAAAGATTTTTACTTGTTGATTTTTTGACTCATCAAAAAAAGCCTTGGAAATAGAGGAAGTCTGAAAAAAAATCCTCTGTAACAGTATTTCTCAAGCTTTTCTCCTTCACAAGTTTTCCATATCCATACACCATCTCAACTATTATTTACTTGATGTTTTTACTGAACTTGATCTTAAATTGACTCACTATTTGGACTCCAGCATGGCTGACTTGAAATTATGTTGTTCTAATTGTCTATCTCCTTTGTAGTTGTTCAGTTGATAAGTCATGTCTGATTCTTTGTGACCCCATGGACTTCAGCACGCCAGGCCTCCCTGCCCCTGGAGCTCAGCCAAGTTTATGTCCATTGGATTAATGATGCCATCCAACCATTTCATCTTCGGCCTCCCTCTTCTTCTTTTGCCTTCAGTCTTTCCCAGTATCAAGGTCTTTTCCAATAAGTCGGTTGTTCACATCAGGTAGCCAAAGTATTGGAGCTTCAGTTTCAGCATCAGACCTTCCGATTAGTATTTGGAGTTGATCTCCCCTAGAAATGACTGGTTTTAGATCCTTGCTGTCCAAGGGGTTTTCAAGAGTCTTCTCCAGCACCACAAAACATAAAATATATTAAACATAATATTAAATGTAAAGTGTATTTCCTAAAACATATTAAAAATAAGCACCTGGGAAATCAACTTAGCATGAGGTACCACCCAGAAAAGCTAAAATTAAAAAGACTGACAGGAGGATAACCAAACCACATGTGCATTATTGGTGGAAATATAAAATGGTACAACCATTTTAGAAAAAATATCGGTTTCTTATAAAACTAAAAGATACACCTAGAATTAGAATCCTACCTGAGAGAAATAAAAATATATCTCCACAAAAAGACTGACATGAGAATGATCATAGAGGCTTTATTCATAATGGTTAAAAACTGGAAACAGACAAGAGAATGGAAGCAAACTGCGGTGTATTAACATTCAGTTCAGTTCAGTTGCTCAGTCGTGCTCAACTCTTTGCAACCCCATGAATCACAGCACACCAGGCCTCCCTGTCCATCACCAACTCCCAGAGTTCACTCAGACTCACGTCCATTGAGTCAGTGATGCCATCCAGCCATCTCATTCTCTGTTGTCCCCTTCTCCTCCTGCCCCCAATCCCTCCCAGCATCAGTCTTTCCCAAGGAGTCAACTCTTCGCATGAGGTGGCCAAAGTACTGGAGTTTCAGCCTCAGCATCAGTCCTTCCAAAGAAATCCCAGGGCTGATCTCCTTCAGAATGGACTGGTTGGATCTCCTTGCAGTCCAAGGGACTCTCAAGAGTCTTCTCCAACACCACAGTTGAGAAGCATCAATTCTTTGGTGCTCAACTTTCTTCACAGTCCAACTCTCACATCCATACATGACCACAGGAAAAACCATAGCCTTGACAAGATGGACCTTAGTTGGCAAAGTAATGTCTCTGCTTTTGAATATGCTATATAGGTTGATCATAACTTTTCTTCCAAGGAGTAAGCGTCTTTTAATTTCATGGCTGCAATCACCATCTGCAGTGATTTTGGAGCCCCAAAAAATAAAGTCTGACACTGTTTCCACTGTTTCCCCATTTATTTCCCATGAAGTGATGGGACTGGATGCCATGATCTTTGTTTTAGAGTACTATTTAGCAACATAACAGAATACAGTACCAGTGAGCCCAAAAAAATAGGAATGAAGAAAAAATAGGCTGAGTAAAAGAAGTCTTACACAAAAGAGTACCTATCATGATCCTAGTTAACTGAGGTTCTAGAATAGGTAAACTTATCTATGGTGGAAAAAAATCAGAACAGTGGTTCCCTGGAGATGAGAGAGGACAGAGATGAAGGAAGACCAGGCAAAAGGTAGCTTTCTGCAATGATTCTGTATTTTTACAGGATTTTGGGTTACAGTATGTAATCATTTTGTCTACTCAGTAAATTTTACTAATACAAAAAAATAAATAAACTAAATACATAATCAACAAGGACCTACTGTACAGCACAGGGAAAGCTACTCAATATTCTGTAATAACCTGTATGGGAAGAGAATCTGAAAAAGAACAGATATGTGTATAACTGAATCATTTTGTTATAGAAACTAACACAACATGGTAAATCAACTATACCCCATATAAAGTAAAGAAAAATTTTAATGTAAAAAACAAAAAAGGAAAAAGAAACTATTAGCAAGTATTGAACTCTCATTAATAACCTGCACACAGAAGGGTTTTAGGAGAAATGCTCAATTGTCTGCAACGCATTAAAAATAAGATGAGCTGATGGCTCCATCAAGGGGTGGCTAGTTTAGATATGTGATGAAGCAAGCACAGTGAAATGTTAGTGGAGAATCGAAGTGGCAGGTTTACCGCTGTTCACTGTAAAATTCTTTACAAATGGCTGCATTTCAAAAATTTCCATAATTAAATGTTGGATGAAAAGTAAATATCTAACCATTAAAATAGTTCACCTAGCTACCACTTGAAAGCACTTTACCTCCCTCTAGAAGTCCACATTCAGAGCCTGCAAACACTGCTGGAGCAGAAATTTGCTTTTTCTTGATGTCTAGATTCACAAAAGAACATTTTTTTCAGCTCTGTTTAAGCCTGTAAACTGAGTGAAAAAGTTATGATTTAGATTCATATCCATCTCTCCACTTTTCATGTCAAAAATTACACATTTCCTCCAATCTGTCTCCTTTCCAAGCTTTTCTGAAACAAAGGAACAATTGACTAAAATTTTGTAAATGAGCTCTATTTTCCTGCAGGAAAGTCATTCTTTAGGAAAAGAGAAGGATTATTGCTTTTGGAAGTCTTGCTCACTGCACAAATATGTCTCTAACTTAGCATGGAAATAGCATGGGAGAAAGACATCAAAGCTGACCAGTATGGAACTCGGTAAGTTTTGTAAGCGTCGCCACTTAAATCATCGCCTGAGATACTGTTAAAGTTACAGTATGCAGCTATCAAATACTTGAATACAATAACAACCCAAATCAATATTGATTTGGACCAAAATATTTTTGTGTGATGAATTAATGACTGCCATTCACAAGGCTGAAACAGTAGTCCTTCATTGAAAGAAACTGAGAAAGCCAGAACAGCAGAGCAAGCTAATATAAACCAAATTAGAATAGAAGATCTGGAGCTTGGCAGAATAAATAAAATGATTATTTTTCAAAGCCATAACAATTACTATCTTGATCAAGAAAAGCACTAAAGACAAATATTCATCAGTCTGAAAGAGTTTTAACAGCTATTAGCATAGATTAAATTTGTGAAGGAAAAAAGTAGCACATAGGCTTGTGCCTTGCTATGGAATCCAAAAACTCAAAGCCTATAAAATGCAGAAATTATTCTAATTAGGCAACAATAAGGACTGTTATTAGAACTGTAATTCAAATGCAAGCTTCCGTGTTATATTATCTAGCACTAAAAGGAATAAATTAATGGCTGTTAGGAAAGAAGAACCCCTCATTGCTATGTGCTTTATATCTGTGTATAATCTAATAGAAGGTGGGAATCAGATCAATGTTTCTTCTTATAATATCTACATGAAAATTATACTTATTAACTACCTAGATGAGATAAACTCAGACAAACTAATGATGTTTATTTGAATTTTTTAAAAAATGACAGTGATGCAAAATTAAAATTATAGAGCATATTAAGACTATAAGCCTTCAAAATTGCCTCCTGTGGGGAGAAGACAAACCTCTGTAGCTACAGCCAAAGATAAATTACAGATAGCTAAAAAGAAAAAAAAGACAAGAGAGACATTCCCACTAAGAAAATCAGAGTGAAGAAACTATGGATTCGGTCTTGATATCTCCCATTTGGTAAAAATGGAAAAATCATGTTGAAACAGTGTGATAAACAGACACCCCATGAACATGGTGGAATCACGTAACCGTGGTACTGATGCTGACAGATTCACACAAGACACTTCTATTTACTTTTCATGGGCTTGAAAATTGATCTCTGCAATGGTCCCAGGTGAATGTCTTTTTGGCCTAACAAATCTCCCAGAGTACTTTGATTTTCTTTGCATCTCAAATGAATCTATCCATTGTGGCTATGCCTCTTAATCGACAAAATTGAAGAGATGGAAGGAAGCCAAGTTTCTGAATAAATTAATGTGCCAATTTGCTGAATTATGGTCGACCCTTGCAAACCCCAAATGGATCCTATGGTTTCTCTAGGACTAGTTTTGTTTTGTTTTTTACCTGAATGAATGACAGTAACCAACTCTGACAAGCCAGGCTTGAAATGAATGGTTATAAAGTTTCATCCTAGGCTCCCCAAAGTAGAATCACGTGGTTATCCTCCCCAGTCTGGTGCCAGAGAACTTTCTCATTTTTCTGTCTTCTCATCACTTCTCCAATGCACATTCACTCAAGTACTTCAGTCTCTAGAAACTAGCTATGTACTAGAGACTAAAGAAGCGCTGGAGCCAATCAGAATACCGAAGCACCGTAGTATCACTACCAAGGAGGAAGCATCTAGACCAGGGAGCAAAAGTAAAATGCTGAGGTGGTTTCCAGTGTCTTTAATGTAGCAGAGAAGTCAGTTTTCTGCATGGTATGTGGGTGGGGGTATTGGGTGTAGGTTTTCATTCTGAACTACAATGTTTCCATCTGGATATTGTTTGCACAGTTTACAAATTACACTCAGACTCCTGGAAGGGCCATGCAGGCCCACCATGAGAGGCTATTGAAAAGGGACATTTGACCATTGTAATTTCAAATTTGCACCAAGTTCAGGGCCTGGTACAAAGATCGAGAATGCAATATAAAGAGTTTCCTTTAGGATATCTGATGTGACAGCAAGTCTTTGTTTCCTTCCAAAATCTCACTGAAATGACAGAAGAATAGAATCTAAAGTATGAACATCTATTTTAAGAAGATAACCGATAATTTTTTCTTTTTTTGAGTATTTTAACTTGACAGTTGTAAGCCCCACACATCGAAAATAGGTTTAACTTAATGATGTGGACAGGGTTTAAAGGAAATCAGATCCATGCTAATCATGTTGAAAATGACAGTCTCTCCGGTTAGAAAAATTGTACAAGAGCAAGGTGTAAAATTTGGCTTAGTGAACCATTTGTATAAAGATGACCGGGGGATCTAGTTGCTGTTGCCATAGCTGCACTGTGGCATTGGGAACTACTCAGTCTGCCCACAGCTCCTGGTGAAAGGGCCAACCAAGGTGGCTGTGTTTGTATTATGACCCTCTATTCTCCTGCCAGTGGCTAATTGGAGCAGTGTGACCCAGAGTGAACAAACCAAAAGTCAAACAAGGATAATCAGACTCCTTCTCCCAGGAACTGGGAACTGGGAAACTGGATCAGCTGCATCCTGATTGCTTTGCTTCTCCAAATGTGACTTGTGGGTCAGTAACATCAGTGTCACCTGGGAACTTTAAAATATACACTCTTTCCCTTAGACTGAGTGAACCATTCTTCACATTTTTTAAAATATCTCTATGTGATTTGGTGGATATGAAATTCTGAGAGACACTGAGCTGGATGCTGGGGAGGGGGGCATTTCTAATGAAAGGTTGTATAGAAATTGGGTTAGGTTGGCTTCAGGGCACACTGGAGCGAGCACAGGCAAGCCAAAGTTACAAGGAAACAGAAAAGGCTGGAAGAGGCCGCATTGTTAAGAGGGAGAGCAGAGTGGAGAGAAGCAGAGATGAGAGCTCTTCTGGGTTAAGAGACTAAGAAAGAGCTTAACTTCTTACATGCGTGACCAGTCCTCAGACCCAGAGATCTCTCTCCTCACATCTTGGATGGATGCCCTGCAACCTGTGGCAATGTTACATTGAACACTTCTTTAGGGCTAGTCTCTAATCCCTGATTATTTATGTTTCCCATCTGATGTAGTTGCGATCAGAACTAATAAGATTTAGGAAGCTGAGTGCAAAAGGGGAAATAAATCACTTAGTTCTCCCAGGATCTGGGCCACATCTGGAGTATGCTTAGATGCTCAGGTGGTGCTAGTGGTAAAGAACCTGCCTGGCAATGCAGGAAACATAAGAGACACAGGTTTGGTCCCTGGGTTGAGACGATCCCTTGGAGGAGCGCATGGCAACCGACTCTAGTGTTCATGCCTGGAGAATCCCATGAACAAAGGAGCCTGGTGGGCTACAGTTGAAGGGTCACAAAGAGTCGAACACGACTAAAGTAGACTTAGCACGAGCATGTTCAGTTTGGGCCTCTCACATCAGAAAGGATGCTGCCACCCAGGAGTCAGCCCTCCAAAGAGGCACAGTCTGAACTATGTCGGCAAGGTCTGAAATGTAATCGATAGCAGAATGGTCAACGAAAGCAGGAGTATTTGGCTCTTGTAAAGGAAGATTCTCAGGGTACATGGTTTGAAAAAGGAGATACTATTTTCTGATATTTTAAGGATTAAATGAAGAATGGGTCTTTCTATATGTCAGACCCAGCCCAGTGGATGAGTTAACAGCTTATATAAGGAAGAATTTTCTTACAACTCAGACGGTATAACAAACTGTCTTTTGGAATACCAACCTCCCTATGGCCACAAGTCTCAAGTCAAAAGCTGAAGCCAAAGATCCTCTTCCAAGACTTGGGAGAGAAAATCCTACTTTGAGCATGGACCTAGATCTTTAGGGTATGCTGTATCTCTAAGATGGTCCAGTTGCAGAGCTAGGATTTTAAAGGCTCTTTTCCCTCTTCTGTCCTTGAGCAGACAAAGGGGGAGGGCTTTAGGGATCTGAGTGATCATGGAAGTCCAGACTTGGCTACTTGCCTTTATTGTCTGAGAACTCTACTGAGTTTTATGACAGTTTTTGAATAACAAGATGGTAACAATTGTGAGGGAATAAAAAGTCACTTGGAGTCCAAGAGAGAAACAGAAGGAAAGCTATGAGTTTGGAATGAGAAAGGAACAAAAGTTGGTTTCAAGAGTAAAAATTTTAATATTGCAGAGGGTTAAAAAGCTGTTAGAAGATCTTGAAGCTTTCTTGCATTTGTGATCTTGATTCCCTCTCTATTTTAATTGCTCAAAAATTATCCCTATCAACTATCTCATGATTGCAGGAAGTACAGACAGCTTCATTATCATTTCCAGCTCAGACCAAACAGGAGAAGGCAATGGCACCCCACTCCAGTGTTTTTGCCTGGCAAATCCCAGGGACAGGATTTTTCTCTAGGGTCGCACAGAGTCGGACACGACTAAAGTGACTTAGCAGCAGCAGCAGCAGCAGCAGCAGACCAAACATAAGCAATGTTGTGTGAATCTATTGAGTAATTTAGCAAACACAGAAAGTTGTATCAGGAATTGAAAGGCAGAATCTAAAACTAAAAGTTAAGGGAAAAGCCTTAACAATGAGTTGGCAAAGGTCAGATGTGTTAGAAGAATGAAGCAAATAGTATCACCAGAATCTGAATGACTCTTTTCATCATTTTTATATATAAACATTTTTATATATAAACATTTATATATATAAAAATTTTTATATATAAACATCATTTTTATATTATAAACATCATTTTTACTATCCCCAACAAGGTCATTTCTTATGAGACTCCAAATGCCAATTTCTTATTTTTCTGTATGTTGGCTCCTACGCAGCCTTTCTTTCTTCATAACCTGTTGTCTCATTTTTCTTTCTTATCCATTTGCCAAAACTGTTCAGAGTATGTGGTAAACAGCACTCCATGTTTCTATTCATTCTTCCAACTGTGGAGGGAAATTCCCAGTTCAGAAACATGTTAATCCAGCATACATGCTCCATGGCTTCCGTGATCCAGAGTTCAGAAAACCTAACCCAGACAAATGCAAGGAATGTGAATAATTCTGCTTTGGAATCCATGAAATGCTCAATAGAATTGAGGGACAATTTCTTTTGTATTCTTTTCACTATTTCTTTTTTGGAATTTTTTTTTCACAGTTTTGGCAACTGGGAAACAATTTTTTCCTACTTTTTGTGTGATATGATATATGGGTAGTTTACAGAGAAATAATAACAATAGAAATACCTATGTCCTACCAATGAGACTTACAGATAGGACACAACCAGACCTCAAAAGCCCTGGGTGCCCATTGCTGAAGGTCTCCTCTCCAGCTGTCAAAGACAACTACCCTTTAGAATTTTTTTGTCAATGATTCTCTCGCTTTTCTTTATAAGTTTACCACATAAGCCTACATCACCAAATAGGATATTGTTTAGCTTTACCTGCTTATAACTTTATACAGTGGAATTATTTCATACTTAATTTTTTCTGTTTAAATACTGTTTTTCAGATTAATCCACTTTCATGTGGGTAGCTGTACTTAACAGTATTCTGTAATAAGCCTATATGGTAATTTCTTACTCACATTACTTTGATGGATATTTATATGGGTTCCGGTTTTGTTTTGTCTTTTTGCCATTATAAACACTATTGTATGTGCTTTGAGATATATTATTGATGTAAGAGTTTCTCCAGGATATATATCTCAGATTAGAATTGCTAGGTTGTAAAATTTCTTGCCAACACTTAGACTACAATGACTTTAAGATTTTTCCCAGTGGTTGAGTGTGAAATGATCTCTCCTTGTGGTTTGATTTCCCTGGCTACTAAGGGGATTAATTGTCTCTTCATGTGGTTTTTTAAAATTTTATTTTAATTAGAGGCTAATTACTTTACAATATTGTGGTGGTTTTGCCATACATTTTCATAAATCAGCTATGGGTGTACATGTGTTCACCATCCTGAATGCCCTGTCCCACCCCTCTCCCCATCCCATCCCTCTGGGTCATCCCAGTGCACCAGCCCTGAGCACCCTGTCTCATGCATCAAACCTGGACTGGCGATCTGTTTTACCTGTAATAATATACATGTTTCAATGCGGTGGTTTTGAGGTCACATCTGTGTTCCGTTTCCTGCCTTTCTTTCTATTGCACTTTCTTTCCTTCTTGTTCCCTTTAGGAAGTACTTATATATTCTAGGTTTACATCCTTTGTCAATTTCAAGCTTCTTTTCAAAGTTACACCTTGCTTTTCTACTCTCTTTATTATGTGCTTTGAGGAACAGAAAAGTTCTTAATTTTAATTATAATTTATTGATATTTTTCTTTTTGAGGTCTTAAGAGATTTTCCTTTAACCCAAGGTTATTAAAATATGATCCTATAAATGTTTATAAAGGCATTATAGTTTTGCCTCCCACATTTAAGTTTACAGTCTACCTTAGATTGCTTTTTTGGGTAAATGTGTCAAGTGGGCATTGGTTTTATTATTTTCTGTACAGAAAACTGATTTTTTTTCAGGTGTACGTATTGATACTCCATACTTCTCCCACCCATGTGCCACTCTGTCCCACTCTATCAAGTTTTTTTATATCAGTATTTTATATTTTATTTGTCCATTGTTATTAATATATTCCTACAATACCACACTTCTTAATGGCTATTGGTTTGTAAATAATTTCTGGTATCTGAAAGATCAAGTCCTCCCAGTTAATTCTCTTTAACTTTTGTTTTGTAAATAAGTTTATTTGTGTCATATTTTAGAATCCTCATATAAGTGATATCTTATGGTATTTGTCTTTCTCTGACTTACTTCACCTAGTGTGATAATCTCCAGGTCTATCCATGTTGCTGCATATGACATGATTCATTATTTCATTCTTTTTATGACTTAATATTCCATTATATAAGCAACATCTTCTTTATCCATTCATCTGTTGATGGCCACTTAGATTGTTCATGGGTAACTTTTGACTTTATTCATTTAAATTTACTTACATATTTGTTCTTTTAATCATTCTTCATTTCTTGATTTCTTCATTTTCATGATTTGACCTGGTATCATTTAACTTCTGTCTGAAAAATCATTAGTATTTCCACTGGTACATGTCTTCTGGTGTCCAATTTTCTGTTTTTGCTATCCAGAGTTTTGAGTTTTGCCTTCATTTCTTCACCAATATTTTTGCTGGATCTAGAAATATATTTATTTTAACACTTTAAATGTATTATTCTATCTTCTTCTGACTTTTATCACTTCTGTTGCCTGTCTTTTTAAAGTATATATTTTTAAATTTCTGAATGCTTAAAAAATTTTTTTTATATTTAAGTTTTAAAATATTTATCTTGTTTAATTTTATAGAATTTCTTTAATCTGCATTTAATTCTTTTAATTTGTTACTGTTATATTTATTGGTTTAAATATTTAGCCAAATTTTCATTTATCATATAATTTCCATTTGGTCATTTAAGCTGTCTTTAATTTCTGAATTCATTAGTTAATATTTTGTTCAGACATTTTGCATCTGTACTCATAATTGAGTTTGATTTATAAGCATTCTTTCTTGTACTTTACTTGTCTAATTTAGAAGTAAGGATTATATTAACCCCATACCAGGGCTTCCCAGGTGGCTCAAGTGGTTAAGAATCCTCCAACTGATATAGGAAACATAGGAGACACAAGTTTGATCTCCAGGTCAGGAAGATGCCCTGGAACAGGGCATGGCAACCTGTTCCAGGATTCTTGACTGGAAATCCTGGACAGAGGCCCCTGGTGGGCTACGTTCATGGGGTGACAAAGGGTCAGACATGACTTCGTGACAGAACAACAACCACCCCATGAAATGAGTTAGGCAGTGTTTACCTTTAAAATGACTTTTAAATTGTTTTATAGAAGTTTTAGTTTCCCAGCAAAATTGGAGGAAGGTACAAGGATATCCCACATGCCTCTTGCCCATACACATGCATAGCCTCCCCTGTTTCTGACATCCCCCACCAGAATGGTATATTTGTTACAACTGATGAACTTTCATTGACACATCATAATCACCCAAAGTCCACAGTTTCAGATTTATTCCTTGGTGGTGTACATCCTTTTGAGTTTGGAAAAATGTATGACATGTATCTCCCATTATAGTATCACATAGAGTGTTTTCACTGCTTTAAAAATCCTCTGTGTTCCATCTATTCATGACTCCCTCTCAATGTTGGAACCACTGATTCTTTATAGTTTTGCCGTTTCCAGGATGTTGTACAGCTGGAATCTACTGGTAGCTTTTCCCAATTGGCTTCTTTTACTTAGGAATTTTTTTTAAGGTTCCTCCTTTTCATAGTTTTGATAGCCCATTTATTTTCAGTGCTAAATATATTCCATTATCTGGATTATCACAGTTTATTCATTCACCTCCGGAAGGACATCTTGATTGCTTCCAGTCATTTGGCAATTATGAATAAGCCTGTAATAAACATCCATGTGCAGGTTTTTTGTGGAGACAAGTTTTCAACACCTTTAAGTAAATACAAGAAAAGTTGATCGCTGGATCATATGATAAGAGTATGTTTAGTTTTAAAAGAAATCACCAAACTGTCCAAATGTGACACGCGAGATCTTAGTCCTGCAACCAAGGATAGAATCCACACTCTGGGTGGTGGAAATGTGGATTCTTAAACCCTGGACTCTCAGGAAAGTCCATTAAATTTTTAAATTTCTTTAGTGGGTTTAAAATTATTTCTACCTCTGAAAGTTTGGTAAGTTTTTTTTTCCTAGGCAATTGTCCATTTGGCTTAAGTTTAAAATTTTATTATCAAAGTTATTTATACTTCTTTTTTTTTTAATTGCCACCATGTCTATAGTTTTATGGTGATTGCAGCCATGAAATTAAAAGACGCTGCTCCTTGGAAGGAAAGTTATGACCAACCTAGATAGCATATTCGAAAGCAGAGACATTACTTTGCCGACTAAGATCCGTCTAGTTAAGGCTATGGTTTTTCCAGTGGTCATGTATGGATGTGAGAGTTGAACTGTGAAGAAGGCTGAGCTCTGAACAATTGATGCTTTTGAACTGTGGTGTTGGAGAAGACTCTTGAGAGTCCCTTGGACTGCAAGGAGATCCAACCAGTCCATTTTGAAGGAGATCAGCCCTGGGATTTCTTTGGAAGGAATGATGCTAAAGCTGAAACTCCAGTACTTTGGCCACCTCATGAGAAGAGTTGACTCATTGGAAAAGACTTTGATGCTGGGAGGGATTGGGGGTAGGAGCAGAAGGGGACGACAGAGGATTAGATGGCTGGATGGCATCACTGACTTGATGGATGTAAAGCTGAGTGAACTCCTTGAGTTGGTGATGGACAGGGAAGCCTGGCATGTTGCGATTCATGGGGTCACAAAGAGTCAGACACGACTGAACTGAACTGAGAGCAATAGGCCTTGATTAACTTAAAACCTCAGTGGTAGAAAGAACACCTTAGTTTGTATTGGAGTAATTGTTACTTTAACTTGTTTCACACAATGGATGCCTCATATAGAGCTAAGAATCCAAGGTGCAAGCACCTGCTCAGTGTCCTAAAGGACTCCTCTAAGGGTTCTGAAAAAGACAGTTTTACTATACGTTATTGTTTTGGCAGGTGAGAGGTATAAATGCAAAATAAGAACCCAGGTAATTCAGGCATTAGTCTGGGATTTAGAGCTGTTAGTTTAGAATGCACTCTGAAGGCTTAATTGTTGAGCAGGGCCATGGTTTTTTCTTCTGGCCTACCAGAAATGGAAATTGAATCATGTCAGAAGGGCCAAATATTCACTGTAGAGGAGAAAAGTAGGAAATGATCACCAGTTATGAAATTTTCCTGTTTGGTAATTTATGTGCTTCCTAAGATCTCTGGTTCAGATAGGTAAGTGATTAAGATGCAACGTCCATCACATTATTTTCCTACTGAGCTATGTTATTGTATGTGAATCTGCCTGCAATGCAGGAGACCCAGGTTTGGTTTCTGTGTCTGGATGATCCCCTGGAGAAGGAAATGGCAACCCACTCCAGTAATCTTGCCTCAAGAATCCCATGGACTGAGGAGCCTAGCAGGCTACAGTCCATAGGGTCAGAAAGAGTCGGACACAACTGAGCGACTAACACATTATTGTAAGCATATGGCTACTAGCTACAGAAACCCTGTCAAGTTCCAAATGGAACAAAAGAGTTCAGCATGAAACAATGCAGAGAGGGTTTCTCATTTAAAGACTTAGAAAAAGAAGAAAGAAAAATTAAACAGTAAGAACAAAATCTTGCCTGTCACAGCTGTTTAAATTACCTAGATAGTTCCCCTTTCTCCCAATTTCTCTTTTTTTTTAAAGAATTTATTTAGTGCTTTTAATGCATTTTCAATGACCACATAATAATCATTTATTTACATGAAAAGGATAGAGCTGGAAATCAAGATTAACAGGAAGAATAGGAATCATATGTTTCAAAAGAACTGAGTATACTGCACCTTCTATGAGGTGCTAGAAAAGATGGCAGAATGCTCACGTTATGTGTAGTAGGTGTGGTTCAGTCACCAAGTGGTGTCCAACTCTTCACAGCCCCGTGGACTACAGCATGCCAGCCTTCCCTGTTCCTCACCATCTTCCGGAGGTTGCCCAAGTCCCTGTCCATTGAATTGGTGATGTCATCCAACCATCTCATCCTCTGTCACCCTCTTCTCCTCTGCCTTCAATCCTTCCCAGCAATGTAGTAGGTGAAGACAGAGATACAATTGAGCATTGAGCATGAGGGCAGGAGATTTAAGAAATAAATATATTCAGTCTGGAAAAGTGCAAATCAAAATATCTTAGATGAAAATTCTGTTTTTTAAAAATAGGTTTTAAAGGAGGATATTTCTGTAAAGATGTGAAGCCTCAACAAAGGAAAATAACTCTTCAGGGTGACTTGCTGACTAAGGATACAAAACGTGTTTTGTCTCTATTTTGACCAGGGAGATGGTGGTAGAGCCTGATCAAGGACACAAGCTCCCAGTTTATGAGGTATCAGAGTCACTGTCTAGCTTGAAGATAACAGTTCAAAGAAAATGCTATGTTAAGGGCTATTATAGCCTCACGTCATCTCTTTGGTTATCATTAGAATCCTAAAAGAGGTACTAAAACACTAAAATGTAATCTAAACACAGCCCTAAAAATGCTCACTTTTCGAAGAACAAAAAATATTCACATAGTAACATAATTTTTGCATCATTGGGAGAATTATAACTATAGTTTTTCTGAGGTCTATTCACTCATTAGTGATAAATGACAAGTCATCTGATCCTCCAGATTATCAACTGTCATAGGAAAACTAAATGGAGAAAAATCTGAATTAACTAGAGGAAAGGGTCGTGCTGAATAATTAACTAACATAAGTTATTCTCACCCCACGAAATCTTTACCAAACCTTTTAAGAAGTATCTACTTGAGATGTGCTTCAGCTGCTTTTCATGCTGACTTCTGGTATAACCAAAGTTCAAGGAGTTCAAGAGAAAGAAAAGACAAGACAAGCAAAGGGACTAGTGTTAATGCATACACTGAATAATCCAAAGCCCCAAATGATCCACAGATAACTGTATTAAGTTGTATAATTTGTAATAACAATGTCTTGGCTCCAAGAATGATCTTTAATTGGAATACCTTGTGAAATTTTATTTTATAACAGAGAGAAAGATTTCAAATATGTTTTGCTTAAAATAACAATAGCAAGCTAGTCAAACCACTTTAACTATAATTTATTACTTAACCAGGTATACAATGTTTATGTTATGTTTATGTTATGCACTGGTTTTATTTAATTAGAAGAAAACTGATTGCTGTCCAAAATAAAAATAAATCAGGCAATTTGCTTACAATCTCATATTTTGAAAATAAGTAAAAATTCTGTGCAAATATAGAGAGGGGGAATTTACCATTTTTATTAGAAGAAAAAATTCTGTGGGGAAAATGATAGTAATGACAGAAACAGAGAAATCTCTTGGGTAATGGTTTAAAAGTTTTCCTTCAAAGATTTCAAAATAGAAAAAATAAGCCATGTAATTTTGAAGAAATAAGGTTCTAAGTCAGTAGATTTTTCATTAATTTATCAAAATTCATTCTGCAAAATTATCATCATGGACTACACTGATGATGTTAAACGCCTACAATGTATTATAACAATAATTTTAACATTCTAACCACTTCATAAGATTGAGCTAAATGTTCTGTCCAAATAAAAGAAATTATAACTGACCAAACCAGTATGATTGATTGCTTTAACCCCAGATTTCTTCTGGGAAGGAAAAAAATGTATATTGATTACTGAACACTTGAACACAATTTATAAAGCACTATTTTCCCCATTTTGGTGTCTAATGAGATACCAAATAATTCTCCAGTTTACTTTACTTGAAAGTCTGCAATAAGACTACTTGAAGAAAAAGCAAACACACAATATATATTTGCCTTCAATGCTGAGTAGGTGATATGTTGTAGAGATTATAGATGGAAAATCTGTATTTTTTCCTCTACTTTTAAAA
>SJYC01113653.1:0-11625 GCA_006408675.1 Madoqua kirkii
AAACCACTTTAACTATAATTTATTACTTAACCAGGTATACAATGTTTATGTTATGTTTATGTTATGCACTGGTTTTATTTAATTAGAAGAAAACTGATTGCTGTCCAAAATAAAAATAAATCAGGCAATTTGCTTACAATCTCATATTTTGAAAATAAGTAAAAATTCTGTGCAAATATAGAGAGGGGGAATTTACCATTTTTATTAGAAGAAAAAATTCTGTGGGGAAAATGATAGTAATGACAGAAACAGAGAAATCTCTTGGGTAATGGTTTAAAAGTTTTCCTTCAAAGATTTCAAAATAGAAAAAATAAGCCATGTAATTTTGAAGAAATAAGGTTCTAAGTCAGTAGATTTTTCATTAATTTATCAAAATTCATTCTGCAAAATTATCATCATGGACTACACTGATGATGTTAAACGCCTACAATGTATTATAACAATAATTTTAACATTCTAACCACTTCATAAGATTGAGCTAAATGTTCTGTCCAAATAAAAGAAATTATAACTGACCAAACCAGTATGATTGATTGCTTTAACCCCAGATTTCTTCTGGGAAGGAAAAAAATGTATATTGATTACTGAACACTTGAACACAATTTATAAAGCACTATTTTCCCCATTTTGGTGTCTAATGAGATACCAAATAATTCTCCAGTTTACTTTACTTGAAAGTCTGCAATAAGACTACTTGAAGAAAAAGCAAACACACAATATATATTTGCCTTCAATGCTGAGTAGGTGATATGTTGTAGAGATTATAGATGGAAAATCTGTATTTTTTCCTCTACTTTTAAAACGTATTACCATCCATCAATACAGTTTATTTCTCATGATCTTACTTCTGATTCAAGTTTTCACTGAGTCAGCTCCATTTTGGGTGGAGATCTTTGTTGCCACAAAGGGTGAGCTGATGGGAGAGGACAGGATTTTTCAACCCCCTCAGCAATGGGCTGTGCCCCTTCAGAGATAAGATGAAAGCTACACTTCATCCCCTGGTCACCAGAGCCTCTATCACTGGATGATGCAATACAGCTTCCATGTTCTGTGCCCATATACATCTGGGGCTCCATTCTCCATGATGACTGTTCCAAGGATGCTATACAACAGAAAAAAAGGCATTTCAGTCTTTCCATCACTTGCAGTGTCCAGCGAGTGAGACCCTTACATGGCTGGAGAGTAGACCTGAAATATGAGACACAAATGACCCTATTCTCAAGCCATTCTGAACCCAGTTTTTAAAAACTTAAAATAGTTTGGGTTAGTTAAGATGATTCAAAGGACTGTGCTACCTGACATTGCTATTTAGCTTTCTTTGTGAACTTTCTCTTTGCATTTGGCCCACAGATGACTTGAAAACAGAGCTCAGGTTTTACATGCAGCTGCAGTCCTCTTCTCTGACATGGTATTCTACCCTTAGCCTGCACCAGTTCATGCTGGTTTAGGTCAGTGAATAAGTAACTTTGGAGGCACTACCAGTATATATAGCTTGTGGTTTAATGGATTTTCCAGGAGTAGAGAAAGAATTGGTTCAGAGCCAATCCTGAGCTCTTATCTCATTTTCCACTCTACTTCCAATCTCTACACGCTCTTTCATAACAGGTATTAAACATTTATGAGCTGGCTAGACATGATTGGGGATGTGATGACTCGTACTGGGAGACAGGTATATGAGTGGCTCATACAGAATGGGCCAAACTGTTTGCAACAGAATGAACAAAAAGAGAGACTCTAATTTATTCCTGAAAATACTCAGCTAACTGAGTCCTCCGTGTTTTCTGGGCTTAACCATATTCTTTCATTTGAAAAATTACATTATATGTACCTCTAAAGAAGATTACTTTCATACCAAAAAATTATTCGCTTTTAGATCAGGAAAAAGTACTACGTAAGGTATTCCACTACTCTCAAAAATTACAAAACCCTAAGCAACTTTTGAAAATGCCAAATATTTTCATGATCCAGGTTAACAATACATTAAAACTACCATAATTATTATATATAGTATATATTTTATATGTCATTAATATATATGTTTAATAGGTAAAATATTTACTGTAGTTTTAAGGTTCAATTCTGAAATATACTTTAGTATCCAGAGCCTTCCTCAAATTAGGAAATAAAGTCATACTGAATCTGGGTTACATGGCAACATGAATGAGAGGGGAGTTTGGAGTGAGTTTTTTAAAATAGAAGCCAGTGTTCTCTTTACAAGAAGTTCTAGGAGGAGAGAATGGTAATTAGCGTATTTACTAAGGGCAAATATCAGAAAATATATTTTCTGAAGTGAAATATGAAGGGGCTGAAGTGCCTCTCATGAGCAGAGAAACTACTGTCTCAAAGTTTTTTCGGACTTTTCTAAAGGTTTATGATACAAAGTGTATTCAGCCTTGTCCTGTGAGTTAGGAAATATGACTATGATATATATCTAAGACCCAAGCCCAAGAAGCTTATGATAATGCAACTCTTGGTAAAAGTATTATGTCAAATCGTATATAGCTCCATTTTTACCTGAAGCAGATTGAGCTCCACAACAGCCTGAAAATGTGAGTTCATTTTATGGCCCCCCCTTCTAGGGGTCTGACTGGATTTCACAGTGGCCAGGCACCTGGCTGAGGGCTAGACCCTATAAGATTTAAATGGCCCTCAGTCCCTAGGAGAATCCCCAAATCAAGTTAAATTCACAAGAACCCTTTATTCTAGAACATGAAACACGTTTTCTTGGAGTCATCTGCACTTCTGCCGGAACCATACTGGCAGCGGCCAGTATAGATCCGTCACCCCAGGGATGACCTCAGACTCCAATGTGAATCCAGGAATCCTTATTCCAACAATAAGGTGGCACTCACTGCGTGCTTGCTTAAAGGGATCTGGCAGACTGCTCTGTGACCAGAGTTTTGAGGGAATGTGGTAACCTCACATAAGACAGGAATCTGGTCCAGATATATTTCTCTAAGCTCTGTGGCATTCCAACACAACCAGTTATTCACATAGCTTATACAATTTTACTATTGCTTCTGTGCATAGAAAGTGAAGTCGCTCAGTCGTGTCTGACTCTTTGTGACCCCATGGACTGTAGCCCACCAGGCTCCTCTGTCCATGGGATTTTCCAGGCAAGAGTACTGGAGTGGATTGCCATTTCCTTCTCCAGGGGATCTCCCCAACCCAGGGATTGAACCCGGGTCTCCCACATTGTAGATAGATGCTTTACCATCAGGGAAGCCCTATGCTTCTGTGCATAGATGAGACTTTCCACAGTCAGGGAAACGTCAAGACCCAGATAACAATAATCATTCACCAGAATCCAGGGGGGAACACTGGCAAAATCTGCTGCCAGGCCTTCCTTGAGGACCTCAGGTGGACTCCCATTCCCGAGGCTTTGATGTTCCTTTACAACCACGAACTGCAGAGAACAAAAGGGAGAGAAAGGACACTGTTAAAATTCATAAATCATCTCAACATACATTAAAGTCTATGGCTTTGTAATATTCATCCTATAGGAGGGGAAAGCCAAAAGGAAGGTCCTATCAAATTTATTTCTCTGGCTAGTGAAGGGTTCAGTTTTCAGTGAGAAGCCTTATGCTACTCTCTGTTAAAGCAACTAGGCACCCCAAACAATGTACCTAAATTAGAATGATGATCTGACTGCAGTCAGTATTTGTCCAGGGGGAGTTTTTCAAAGATTAAATATCGTATTAAAAGGGTGAGAGAGAATTTTTCTTGAGGAAAAATATATAAAAATTTTATTAAGCCCAGTTAATTGAATACAACTGCTACATGATTCAGAGAAGGCAACGGCACCCCACTCCAGTACTCTTGCCTGGAAAATCCCATGGATGGAGGATCCTGGTGGGCTGCAGTCCGTGGGGTCACTAAGAGTCAGACACGACTGAGTGACTTCACTTTCACTTTTCACTTTTATGCATTGGAGAAGGAAATGGCAACCCACTCCAGTGTTCTTGCCTGGAGAATCCCAGGGACGGGGAGCCTGGTGGGCTGCCGTCTACAGGGTCACACAGAGTCGGACACGACTGAAGCGACTTAGCAGCAGCAGCATACCTTTACTGAAGAATCTATGCTAATTCTGGAATCCCAACTTTTGGGGCCACGGATCCCTAGGGACTACTTTTTCCCATAAGCAACCGATGAATCTATAAAAAGTCTAAAGGTTGCCCCTAAACCAGATAAATAATGCCTCTTACATGTATCTGCTCCAACTTTCCAAATATGTGTGTAGGTACTTAGTTAATAAAATTCACCTAAATATGATACCAAGGTCTGAATAATCTGGGCTCATTAGTGACTAATAAGCACTCATAAATGCAGCTACTATTTTTCAGGGATCCATGAAATTTCTCATGCTTGAACAGCTTGGGAACCAAAATTCTAAAAGACAGGCCCAGAAAACAACATTATTTCTCTTTGGTCAACAGAATTATTATTTATGTCATTGTTTGTACTGTCCACATTTGACTGGGCGCTTGCAATGCAGGCTGACTAGAGTTACTTGGCTCACATTCACAAGAGATGAAGCCACCTGCAATGCAGGAGACCCCAGTCCAACTCCTAGGTCAGGAAGATCCACTGGAGAAGGGATAGGCTACCCACACCAGTATTCTTGGGCTTCCCTGGTGGCTCAGCTGGTAAAGAATTCGCCTGCAATGCGGGAGACCTGGGTTTGATAAGGGACCAGCTACCCAGTCCAGTATTCTGGCCTGGAGAATTCCATGGACCATATAGTTCATGGAATTGCCAAGAGTCAGACACAACTGAGCGACTTTCACTTTCACACAAGATAGATTAGAGATTAAAGTATTAATAGATCAAAGATAAAAGGAAAGAAAAGGAGTTACCCCTTGCCCCAGGATGAAGGACGCAGTTTGGTCAAGTCCTTCCTTGCCAATCAGTAACCTAGCAGAGAGGCTGCCCCAAGGCTCTAGTTGACTATGCTCCATTGGTTCAGAAATGGGCCCTCCACATAATGAGCCCATAACTCAGAAATATAGAGAAGAAAAGAAAAAAAAGTTTCCTTGACCATATTTCTTTTTGAGAAAAGTATAGGAAGAATGAGTGGTTGATTAGCGAAAGAAATAATGGTGAGAGAATGGTGAATCCCTGAACACATTTTTCATTTTCTTATTTTCCACAACACTAAGCATCCTTGCCACCTCCTCCTCCTCAATAGCCTCCTGCTGTAACACAATGCAAAATTAATACATGACCCACTGTTTAAGGGCATATGCCCATTTTTCTCACTGGAGAAGGGAATGGCAAACCACTCCAGTATTCTTGCCATGAGAACCCCATGAACAGTGTGAAAAGGCAAAAAGATATGATACCAGAAGATGAGCCCCCCAGGTCAGGAAGTGTCCAATATGCTACTAGGGAAGAGTGGAGAAATGAATGAACAGAGAGGCTGGGCAAAAGCGAAATCACACTCAGTTTTCTGGCTCAGGCCAGACTTCAGCCCTCTGCACTGCAAATTTTCCAACCACATGCCTCTCTGCTAGAAGAACATAGGTTCCCGGCTTCTGGCCTGGTTTGGGGAAGGCAGCTGATGGAACCAAATGTGTTTCTGCTGCTTCTCCTCCTCATTCAGGTGCTCCCCACGCATTCTCACGGATGCCCGCAGCAGCAGCTGGTGTCAAGATGGTCCTGACCACGCGGGTCAGCCTCTCTCCACAGCCCTGTGTCTGTACGCTGCTCAAGACAGCGGCAAGTGTCTCTGAGTTTTTGAATAAGAAGATATACACAGATTGCATTTTTCCTTCTCTCATATGATTTAAATAAAATGAACTAAATTTGCTACCTAAAACCTGAAGGAAGTACCATACAGACTAACAATGAAATCAGGGTAATTAAGGATTTGAAGACATGAAGCTTCAAAGATCTGAGGACATTTCCGTAACTAAGTTCACCCAAAACCACACATTTAGGGAATCACTAGAGGCAGAAGGGATCTTATAGCCCAATGTAATCCAAATGCCTTGGAGTCCTGATGAGTAAACAGGGGTTAAGGGACTTGATGAAAATTAGCCAACTGGTAGAAGAGTAAAGTCAGAATTCTCATTTCTTATTGCATTTCTGTACTCAAGTTCAACCAAAAAATAAGTACACAGTAAATGCCTACAACAGGCAGAGACAGATGGTTGCTTGTCCGTCAAAAGCACAGCCACAGGAAAGCTATTCTCTGAAATGCATATGAGGTAGAGGCAGGAAAATGCAATATGGGAAGGACCCCAAATGATGCCTTTGACCCTCCAAACCCCCTTAATAAGCTTTTCTCTATGTGCCCACAGGTTTCACTTCCCCATGGGCCTGCCATATATTCCAGCTTCTTCCACCAATATATGCCACAAGTTATACCAACAACACACACTGAACCAGTCAACACGTCTCTGACAAGATCCTGGAAATGGAAATCCCACCGTTGCCAAGAGAGCTTGTCCCGTGTCTGCCCTCTACTGTTCTAATCAGTGGCTGAAGAGGACAATCTATAAAGCATTTTGTTTGAACTTTGAAGTTACTATGCTTTTTGGAAAATATACAGGGTTGTCAGATAAAATACAGGATACCTAGGAATATTTGAATTTAAAATTCAACTTTCAGTATTAATATGAACTTAACTAGGTGTTCTGTATTTTTATTTGCTAAAGCTGGCAAACTGTTTTGCTGCTGAAGTTTAGGACTTAAAATGTTTGTAAGAAAAGAAGTTTTAAGAAAATTAGGAGCATAATCTTCAGTTTGTAAGACGTCCATCTGAAAGGGATCACCTAAAAATTTGGAAAGACTTTTCACAAACATAAAGAAAGCTAAGTTATAGCAAGAAAGTACTTGATAGAAAAAAAGGATCCCATAAATGTCTTGGGCCACTACATGATGGCACTAGTTTAGCTTGTCTGATTAATTTAGGACACAGTTCCCCCAGCCCACTGCCCACCCAGGATCTCCCAGTTGTTGTGGTGTTGGGTAATATTAACACCAGCTGGAATTATAATAGGTTCCAGTCTCTTTCAGCAAAGAATGAGAAAAAATGAACTGGGATTAATATAAAGACAATTTCTTGCTTCATGTACTTTTGGTTACATTACCCAAGGTTGGGGCAGGAAGGCATCCCAGCCTCGCCATCTGCAGGCCTGCTACGGATCGCATCTCTGCTCGGTTCTTCACGAGGATTCTTTGGATTTGTAATAGCCACTTCTGAGTCCTGCAATAAAGCCAAAATGTGAGATGGCCTCAAAACAGTAGCCCATTCAGCCATGGTCAGACAATTACTTTAGTTACTGAATTTAGGTACCTAAGATGCATGAGAGAAGAGAAGTATTAATGAGACTGGGAGCATAACTTTGGGTTTCAAAGCCTTCTTTCCGGCATTATTTTACAGATTACGTTTCACTGTTTGCAAGGTACTGTGAGAGGGAGGAGGAGGGCATGGGGGGCAGGGGAAGTCACGCATGCATTCATGGATGTATCGACTGAGGACTAACTATATCCTAGACCTTGTGCTAGTACAGGAGACACTGCAGTGGAAAAACAGCAAAATCTCTGCTTAAATGGACTTTGTAGAGAGGCGAGTGCCTATAGAAACACTATCACAGCAATTGTGTGACACACACAATATTAACTCCATCTTATAAGTGAAGCCAGTAGCGTTGGAAGATAGTAATTTCATACCCAAGGCACACGGCCACCAAGGGCAGCCCAGGGGCTGGGGTGCAGTGATGGGCCAACTGCAAGCTGGCACGTGCCATCTGCCTCTGTAAGGATTAAGTCATGAGCTGCTGAAGCTGCTGACCTTCAACACCCCCTGAAAGGAGCTCAGGGTGAAGCGCAGAAGTGAAGCTCTCTGTGCTCTGGGAAAATCTGGCAGGACACATCTTCAGAGAGTTAAAAATATTTTCAGGAAAAGATTTTATGAACCAAATCCTTGCATCTCCTTGTACCTAGAAAAATACTAAAATTCTTCATGGTGATGTTTGCTCCTCGTGACTAGCAATAACCTTCTGCAAAAAAAAAAAAAAAAAAAAAAGTGTGCTTTATCACACGTACTCCCCTTGCCTTCACCAAAATCATATATATTCTGACGTCCTCTGCTACCTCTCTGGAGCAGTTTCTCAGAGCTATCTGAACTGCCGTCTCCTGAGCTGTAGTCTTCATTTTGCTCCAGATAAAACTCAACTCATAACTTTCCTGTTGTGCTCTGTTTTGCTTTCAGTCAACAGATATAAAGCCTAGGCTCCATCCAGGTGTATGCGAGGCATGGTGTCATGCCCTAGGGGAGGGGGCAAAAGGAAAGGAGATCTAACAGGGACGCCTGTTCTCAGAGCCCAGCCTCAAGAGGGAGAGAGGCAGATGAATCACATTTGAGCAGCCATCTAAAGGAAGGCAATGAAGGAAAGGTGGTGGGGAAGACACCAGCCAGCCTCAAGATTCCCAAACAGCGCTACTACTTCAAGGCAGATGGCAGCTCAATTCCCTTTGGGAGTGCAACCCTCAGCCACACAGCCCTGTCTGCCCATCTGAAAGTGAAAATTGCTTAGTCGTGTCCACTCTTGGCGACCTCATGGAGTTTAGAGTCTGTGCAATTCTCCAGGCCAGAATACTGGAGTGGGGAGCCTTTCCCTCTGCCCATCTGAGGAAGGGCAATAGGAAGATAGGGGCTGCTCTGGAAGCCCATGCCAGGAGCTGTGAATTCCATGTAACAGATGGAACCCACTGGAAAATGGTGTGGGCTATTATTTTTAACCAAAGGCATCAAGGAGAACAATCGAAGTGGTTAATACAAACAGTTCCAAAGTTTCAAGGTACAGTTTGTGGAACATACTACTTCCTGTTGATATTCTTACAAAGCAGGCCTTTCAAGAAACCAAGTTTCATGAATTATACTACCATACTTTAAAAAATTATTTAGTTTCACAAATAGCCTTTTCAGAGATACACAAAACAAATACTGTTTGGACAGTTAAACTAAATAAGACAGGCAAGACTGATACCAAGGGAGGAATAACTGATTTTATCTCTTTAAAGAAAATTGCTTAACACACCTAACTGACAAACTCAGTGCTGGAACTGTATTTACCGATTTACATCAGTGATGTGGCAATATTTAAGTTGGCAGTTTTAATTTGATCCCAAGAGAATCTTACTATGTTGTAGTCCACAGAATAAGAAGAAAAAAAAAACAATAATTATAGTACATGTGGACTTAAGTTTCTTCCTTCCATTTTTTTTTTACAGTACTTGCCAAACATCTGCTTTTCTTTTGACATTCTACCCAATGCATGAACAGCTGATTATTCAGTATTCTGTCTACAAACATCCAACATGTTGATTGAACACTATGCTAAAAAGTACAAAGTTTACTGATGGACCACTGAATTAAAATGTCAAATTTTTGCCCATGAATCCTGTGTCTCAAGATAGAAAAAGGTTTGGGACATGGGACTCCTTGGGGAAGCTTACAGTTCTTGGAAAATCATAACAATAAGAACAGAAAGCATTTATTAAGCCCTAAATTAGCCAGACAAACCACAATAGTGCATAAAATGCTTTTCAGTATTGAGGCTAGTGTTTTTCAGTATTGATGGCGCTGGCCTACTTTTTAAGAAAGTGGAAAATAAGCAAACAATGTGATGCCCAGTGTAGTGGGGGGTTTTGTGTGTAATAAATATATAAATGCTATTATTCCACAGTTCTGAGCTTTTAATTGGAAATGATTAAAAACAAACTCTAGGAACCAGAAACGTCCTTCCAGTTTAGGGAAGATACTGATTTTCTTGAACAGAAGTTAATATTTAGTGGGAAATCAGCTCAATGGACAGGATGTGTGAAAAATCATAGTTATACATGCTGGGAATGGGGTCAGGGGAAGCCTGTGATGCTAAAAGAGAAAGGTGGAATATAAAAATGCATGATGCTAAATAGCCACCCAATAAACTACATAGGTCTACAGACAAAGACTGGAAAGGAACAATAAAACCACAGATGTTTTAGAGCAGTGAAACCCTGGATCATTTTTTGTTTTGTTTTGTTTTCTTTTTACTGTTCTTCCAGTTTTTAAATGAAATAAGTATGTAGAAGCAGCTCATCTCCAAGAGCCCTTGGGAGGAGCTTGAAGGAGGTAGAAAGTTCCAGTGGAAGCAAAATCACCTGTAGTAGTAGTGAGCTCTGCACAGCCCCAGGAGCGGCAGGAAAGCCAGCATACAGACAGCCACCGGGCTGATGTTCCGCTGATGCCCACGGCCCACACAGTGCAGATCCCACCCGTCGAAGTCTGCGTACGCACATCGCTTCCCGGGGTAGCCAACGGGTCAGCGGTGACAACACACAAACAGAAGTCAGCAGTGAGCCACGGCCAAAACACTTGCATTTTTGTACTCACTAGCCATCAGCTCTCAACCTCTACACTCCAGCCTCATACTTTGGGAAGAAGATGGAAAATCCATCAGGGGTCAGTTGCTGCTGTTGTTCAGTCACTCAGCTGTGTCCCGCTCTTGCAACCCCATGGACTGTAGCCCACCAGGCTCCTCTGTCCATGGGATTTTCCAGGCAAGAAATACTGGAATGGGTTGCCATTTCCTTCCTCGGGGGATCTGCCCGACCAAAGGATCAAACCGTGTCTCCTGCTGAGACACCAGGGAAGCCAAATGGGTCAGTTGAAAACACTCTGATCTACAAGTTACTGCAGCATGACTTGCCTCATTGGTCTGTTGGCCCTGGGATTGATTCAGGGTTATCTGCATACTACCTCTATAAGGCCCTGCAGAACACTGATTAAAGATCAATTTCTGTTAAAAGAACAACTGCCTCTCTCCAAGACCAACACAAAGCAACCCTGCCCTGGGAGCAAAGGGAGTTTTCAAACAAACGTTTGGCCAGATTGCAATCAATATAAGTCAAAGGAAGGAAGAATTTGAAAGCAGAGTCTTTCCCTTGAGACCAAGTTATAAAAGAATGTGAGTAGCCTCTGAACAGGAATCAGAGGAAACCATTTTTCTTAATTTTTTTCTTAAAAGTCATAGATCCAAAAGCTCTCAGTGCTAACAAGAAGCACTTACTTTCTTCAAGAGAGAAAAATTAAATGGAGGGAAATGAGGCATTCACCAACATCCTGCTGTTCATTAGTGAAATTGTTACTGGAATTATTGTTGTTCGTTTGGGGCTTCCTTGGTGGCTCAGACAGTAGGTAAAGTATCTGCCTGCAATGGAGACCTGGGTTTGATCCCTGGGTTGGGAAGATACCTTGCAGAAGGGAATGGCTGGGGAAATCCCATGGACAGG
Organism: Madoqua kirkii; assembly: GCA_006408675.1. Classification (NCBI taxonomy): domain Eukaryota; kingdom Metazoa; phylum Chordata; class Mammalia; order Artiodactyla; family Bovidae; genus Madoqua; species Madoqua kirkii. Next base: position 11,284 of record SJYC01113653.1, read on the forward strand.
GAAGCCTGGAGGGCTACAGTCCATGGGGTCTCAAGAAGTCCAAGGCAGAAGATGGGACAGAGTGACTAACTCTATCAGCAACCAACACAGGCTGTGAACTTTTATGTGAAAGTAAATGAAACAATGCTGCCATCTACTGGGAATGCATGCTTCCAGACCCTCTCAGGATCTTGAGTAGAATTAATTATTCTTTGAAAGAGCATAAGCTTTTAAAAATAGTCTATTAAACATTTTGTGATGCTCACTTGTTAGGAATTTCTTCCCCTTGGCCCTGGATCCACTAACTATATACCCATCAGTTCAGTTCAGTCGCTCAGTCATGTCTGACTCTTTTGAGACCCC
>SJYC01113657.1:0-14691 GCA_006408675.1 Madoqua kirkii
TGAAGCCTGGCTTGGAGAATTTTGAGCATTACTTTACTAGCATGTGAGATGAGTGCAATTGTGCAGTAGTTTGAGCATTCTTTGGCATTGCCTTTCTTTGGGATTGGAATGAAAACTGACCTTTTCCAGTCCCGTGGCCACTGCTGAGTTTTCCAAATTTGCTGGCATAGTGAGTGCAGCACTTTCACAGCATTATCTTTCAGGATTTGAAAGAGCTCAACTGGAATTCCATCACCTCCACTAGCTTTGTTCGTAGTGATGCCCTCCAAGGCCCACTTGACTTCACATTCCAAGATGTCTGGCTCTAGATCAGTGATCACACCATCATGATTATCTGGGTCGTGAAGATCTTTCCTGTACAGCTCTTCCGTGTATTCTTGCCACCTCTTAATATCTTCTGCTTCTGTTCGGTCCATACCATTTCTGTCCTTTATCAAGCTGATCTTTGCATGAAATGTTCCCTTGGTATCTCTCATTTTATTAAAGAGATCTCTAGTCTTTCCCATTCTGTTCTTTTCCTCCATTTCTTTGCACTGATCACTGAGGAAGGTTTTCTTTTCTCTTCTTGCTATTCTTTGGGACTCTGCATTCAGATGCTTGTATCTTCCCTTTTCTCCTTGGCTTTTCGCCTCTCTTCTTTTCAAAGCTATTTGTAAGGCCTCCCCAGACAGTCATTGTGCCTTTTTGCATTTCTTTGCCATGGGGATGGTCTTGATCCCTGTCTCCTGTACAATGTCACAAACCTCATTCCATAGTTCATCAGACACTCTATCTATCAGATCTAGGCCCTTAAATCTATTTCTCACTTCCACTGTATAATCATAAGGGATTTGATTTAGGTCATACCTGAATGGCCTAGCGGTTTTCCCTACTTTCTTCAATTTCAGTCTGAATTTGGTAGGCGTTCATGATCTGAGCCACAGTCAGCTCCTGGTCTTGTTTTTGTTGACTGTATAGAGCTTCTCCATCTTTGGCTGCAAAGAATATAATCAATCTGATTTCGGTACATCACGCCAATTTACCATTCCTGAAGGAGTCTGAAGAGATGATGAATGGTTACCACTCCAGACTAATGAGTGGCAACTTCTAGGAAGCATGTTGAAAACTGAAGCCCTAAAGCCCGTGGCTCAGAGGTTGGGATTCAGCAAGTTCAGAGTGGGGCCCAGGGCTCTGTATTTTTAAAAGTCATAGTACTGGGACCTCCCTGGCAGTCCACTGGTTAAGACTTCATCTTATTATGCAAGGGGTGTGGATTTATCCCTGGTTGGGGAGCTCCGACCCCACATGCCTCATGGCCTAAAAAAAACCCACAAAACAGAAGCAATACTGTAACAAATTCAGTGATGACTTTTAGAACAGTCCACATCAAAAAAAAATCTTTAAAAAATTTAAAAAGTTATAATACTGAGTGTCACAAAGTTTGAGAACACTTGGACTAGCTTCATGTCCAACATTCCTTCCTTCACTTCTAATATTCTAAGAAAATAACTGTCATTCCAAGAGATTCTGATTCAACAGGACGAAAGTGAAGTCCCAGAATATTCTTAACAAGCATCTCATCTGACAGGCAAGTCTGAGAAACACCGTGTTAGTGGTACTTTGCAGTCACTAACACCAAATAATATACGGCAACTTACTGGTATGATGTTATCACAGACAGTTTTAAAAAGATGATTAAAAATATAATTATATGGTTACGGATAAAAGCCACTGTGTTCTAAGATCAAATTTTACATCATCTTTTTTTTTTCCCCCCAGAAAGAAAAACAGAAGCATCGTTAGTGAATGAGGACGTGTCAACCTCACCTTTCAATTTCCTGGAATTTTCCTCCCCCACTTTCCTCTTTAATATATAGTATTTCCTTTGGACACACACACAGCCAACTTCACAATGGAGTCTTTACAAGATCACGGCTGCAGATACCAACAGGCCAGCCAGCAACTCTGTGGGAGGGACCCTACTGCAGCCTGCCTGCACCCGCTTCCAAGGTTTCTGCTCTGGCCAAGCAGGGATAATCACTCCTTATCAAACACTGATAGCACCTAAAATTCCTTCTCCTTTCTGACATGCCATCTGACTCCAGGGTGAGGGCAGACATCACATCTGCTCTGGAAATCACCAGTGAAATGTACTTTCATGGGAGCAAAGGTTCTGTTCATAGCTGACCACAGGTCAGGAGAACCTCAGATTACTGCAGAAGAAAAAGAAGCTGAAACCCCACCCAGCAAAGTGGATGCAAGCAGCCGCCAGTTTTCAAGGGCTGAAAGCAAAATCTAGTGACCAAGATATCCAGAAAACTTCAACGTTATCCTGGGTAGGATGTCACATGGACTCACTTGGCATCAAACATGAAACTTAGCACATGCTTTTAATAAGTTCATGTATAAGATAAAACCAATCCAAAAAGCGGCTGTGTGCCCAAGGGAAGTGTGGGACCCCTCCTCCCAGTCCACGACCAAAGGCCGTGTCTATCATATATAGAGCCATTCCCTTCACCCCCTAACATGAAGGTCTTTGAAGGATAAACGTGGGAAAGCCCTCAAAACTCTGGATCACAATCCATAAAGTAGTGAAACCAATCTGGAGGGTGGAGGCTAGCGATTTTTTAATTAACAAAATAGGAAGCTTTTTTATTTTGTAAAACTCTCGTGTCACGTGTGTACACATGTACACTGAGTCATACTAGAAAATGGATTTCTTACTATGCATCAGGCTAGGGGAAAAAAAATGAGAAAGTCACAGAAACAGAAAGAAAGGTACTTCTTCCTAGAGGACCCGCTTTCCCTCTCAAGGAAAAACCTAATGACAGAGCCCAGTCACAAAGAACATGGTTCCATCCCCAGGGTTTCCAGGAGAGAATACCCTCAAAACCTTCAGGAATGCCCACGCAGTGCAGGCAGCAGAAGGGCCTTGTCCCCGATGTCCTGTGAGAGGTGGCTTACCATCTGGGCCTGGGAAGAATACAGGCGGGGAAAAGGTTGTCTGCTATCATGTTCGACTTCTTTTTTAATCAGGTAACTTCTGGCCGAGCTACTTTCTCATCAAGAGAACAAAACGGGTGCTAAACCTTCATAGGGTGAGATTTCAAAGAAATATTACTTAAGCTTCCATCTTTCCTTCAGGGAGGTGCAGAGTCAGCACAAGAAAAGCATGGCTAGGGCAAGCAAGAAAAGTGAATTTAGATTATGTTTACAAGCCAAGGGCAGGAGAAAAGAAGACGCACCGAACAAACCCTCTACTGGAAACACTGCTAAAGTGTTTTGAAACTGAAGATTATACCACCACTTAAGATATTTTTTCTCTACTATTTTGCCCAGCATATTACAAAACTGCATCTAGGACTGAAATAGCAGATTGCCTCAAGAGCAAATGACAATATTTGTACCAGAAATGTTGGCAACCAGCGGCACAGATGGGTTTCTGCACAGCAACCTTCAAAATGGGTCTCCGAGAATAACTCCACCTACTGCACCAATGCTAAATTGCTGAATCCGAAGTCAGAAGGGCTCATTATTCCACATTTTCTCCACCACCTCCTTCCCAAGCGCACGTGTACCTGCCTGACCTCCTCTGCCTGGGAAGAAGAGCTCAGAACAAAGGAGAAAAAGAGAGAAAGAGCAGATTCGAGTGAGAAGTTTCCCGGGCACCAACAGGTGGTAGATGGTCAGTTATCCACAAGCAGCAGGATCGCGCAAATAATGGAAGCGAAACAGTTATTTACATGAACAGTTTTCATCTCCCCCTTCAAATGCAAGTTTTAAACACTGTACCCAAGTTTCATCTCCTCTCCAAGGCTGGGTACCTTGGTCAGATGATGCCATTTTTGTTAGAGAGGCTCGAGACTAGGGGGAGGGGCCAGAAGAATTACTAGGATGGTCCCAAAGCTGCCCTTCTGCACCTACAGCATAGCTCAGTGGACAAAAACCAAACCTCCTTCAAGCGCCCGAGGAAGAAAACAGCGACGTTTAAACAAAGGAGCTGGCACCTCCACGTCTGCTCTGCCTGCCAACTACGACGTGCTGTTCTCTCCCTCCGTTCCTCTGCAATTTCTACCAAATGGTCTGGAAAGGCAAATTAAACAGAAGTCTTCACTTAAGGAGACATTAATTATGAAACCCATCCAATTAAAGCACTGTCTCTGGCAGTCACCCTATCCGTTCCCTGTCTCTGAAAGTGCCCAGGGGGTTGGCAGTGGAAATGGGTCTCTGCCTCTGCACTCCGTAGGCTGACTTACAAGCAAACCAGAGGGCCTTCCGCACAAGAGAAGAAATGTAACAGACTTTTTTTCAGGTTAGGACAGTGCTTTTCAAGTTACATAATGCAGAGGGCAGAAGACGGCAACATGTTCCAAGTCCCCACACAGTCTAAGGTGGGGTTGGTGCAGGAGGCCAGCAATCTCACAAAGTAAACTCAATTATTAACAAGGGTTAGGAGTTCCAGAACAGAAGCCCTACCTTTAAATACTTGTTAATTTAATCCTAAAGAAACCAAGAGTGGAGGATCAGGGAGTGCTAAATCTCCCACCCTTCCTCCCCTCAGACAGGCTCTGATGATAATTCCATGCCTATACTTCTCAGGAAGGTCAGGTACATGTGGAGAAAGGACCTCTACTTTCATTATTACGTCTTGATTCAGCTAATGCTGGATAAGCCAAGTGATGTCGCCAGTGAAACAAAGTTCTCTGCCCTCCTTCTCATTTTCCAGAGTTATCTAAACTTCAAGTAAAACTGAACTGAGGGTGTGAAATCCTACACAACTGCCACTAAGAAGCAGACAATGTTCACAGAACCCCAAAGTCCAGGGCAAAGACTCTTTTAAGCTTTGGAATGGGCTTCCCTGGCAGCTCAGATGGTAAAGAACCTGCCTGCAACGCAGGAGACCCGGGTTCAATCCCTGGGTATGAAAGATCCCCTGAAAAGGGAATGGCAACCCACCGCACTCCAGAATTCTTGCCTGGAGAATCCCATGGTTGGAGGAGCCTGGCGGGCTACAGTCCATGGGGTCGCAAAGAGTGGGACATGACTAAACAAGTAACACTTTCATCTTATACTTGAATGAGTATATCAGGTTTGGAGGCGAATTTAGTCCAAGGTGGAAAGACAACCAAAGAAGACACTGGCTAGAAAGGAGCTGGAGGGTAGTGTGATCATTTCCATCTAATTATCCACTGAATCTCCTCAGGCCACCCTGGGAGAAGGCAGGAGCCTCATCAGAGCAGTCCTCAACCAAACCTGCTCTAGAGAATTCAGAACCCACAATGAAGGAGGCTTCCTTGGTAAAACAAAAGCAGGTCCATCACTGTCAACAAGACGAGGATTAAGAAATGCTATTGGCACCAGCAGCCCAGGGGACAATCAGTCAGGGCAGATCAAGAAAAGACCACAAGAGGACCCAACACTAAAAGAACCCTCAAATATTCCCACCTATTCTCACACGCAGTTTCATCCAGTTCTCATTCACTCGAAACAAGAAAAGACTGGCATGAAATTTACATTTTCTTCCCAATCAAGGCCATCCTCACCCACAGCCACATGGAATTTAAAAGAGAAAAAAAAAATTACATAAGCAGTCAGTGTTATTTTTAGAAACAACTTTCATTTCCATTTCAATGTACTTAAAATTCAAAACTTGCTAATAATAGAAAGCACTTCAGTGTCACTAAAACCGGAAGTTGCTGCAAAATAAAATATGGTATATTTCAGAGTCAAATTCAAGGATCCCATGTTGTAAAATATTTGGTCTCTGTTACTCTTTCAGCATTCAATTTGTAAAAAGGAAACATGTTCTAGTCTGGTTAATTAACCAGTAACAGAAGTCAAGTCATGAATGCTGCTGCCTCCTAAATAAATCAGAATAGATAAACAGAACCCTCTGAGTTCATTTGGTTTCAGAGCCCAAGGTGGCTCCGCCTGAAGTTAAGAGTGAAGGCATGTGCTCCTGGGTGTCAGCAGCAGAGGCATGCAGGAGTGATCCCGCTCCCAGCACGAGGGCACGCCGCCAGCCTCCCGGGGCTGGTCACTGGGGCATGACTGGACTGAGAGAAGTGACAGGTGTCTGAGGGGCGTGTGGGAGCAGGCGAAGATGCAAACACTTGAACTCGCAGACACACACAGGTCTTACTCTTCTGCCATAATTTGCAATCAACAAGTTTTACTAAAAGCCTGCAATTCTATCCCTGGCACCTCTCTCTGCCTACTGTTCGAGGCCCCTACCCAACTCCTCCCAGTAGCAATGATGTTATTTTACAACCCCTCCAGCAAGTCTGAAAAACGTTAACAGATTCAAAACCGGTCCTCTGTCCTCAAGAGCTATTCCAGCACGATGGCAGAAAAGCGACTCTCTCGGGTAAACAAAAAACCTATTTTCACAAAACAAGGGATTGGATTTGACCAGGAACGGCTAATAACATCTAAGGTAAAGGATGTACACAAAACACTAGAAAGAGGAATTCATACCATGGCCTAGATGCCACACACGGGGAAACCTTCTCCTCGTTGAGACGCCTGGGTCTCTTCTTACATAACAACTCCTAGCAGTTACCGTCCCTAAAATAAGCTTTCTTTCCCAAAGAACCATCATCCAAATGTCCACCCTTTCCACAACTAAAGTCACTCAAGTTTGAGATAAGCGTTCACCAGTCAAGGGTACAGGATGGAGACAAAACTGCCTTCCATGGGCTCTGCTGGCCCGGCAGCTGGGAAAAGGCACTTTGTGTCCAGCGGGAGGCCGCTGAGCTGGCAGCCAAAAAGCCCGGCTCTGCCCAGTGTCACCTGCTGGCCTGGCAACTCGGGCCCAACCCTAACCTTTCAAGCTCTTCAAGTACACTGGAGGCCCCAAACATCCTTCAGTTCCTGTAGTCTGTGGGTCTAAGAAAACTGGGCCCCATTTGGGTAATTTAGCCAACTCTCGGGAAATAGAGGGACCTAAGAAAATCCTGCAGGGTGGACGCAAACTGCACGCCAAGCTTGGAGATACCGTGGCTGGGCTCCAGACCACTTCCATAAAGGGAATGTGGTGATAAAGTGGGGTGTGCAAATGTCTTCGTTTCCCAGTCCACACGGAAGTTGTGCTTACACTATCCTGTAGTCTACTTAAAGTGTGCCATAGCAGTATGTCCTATATATACATATATACCTTCATTAAAAATAATTTGATTGAAAAAATGGTGCCAACAGACTTGCTCAACACAGGGTTGCCACAGGCTTTCACTTATGAACACGCACTATCGGTGAAGCGCAGGAAGACAAGGTATGTCTGTATCCCAAATGGGAATCCAGCCAGCCTTTTAAAATACAGACACTCCAAACCAGACTAGTGAAATCGAAGATGAAGCCAAAACAGCACAAAACCAGAAAATTCAACAGACAGAACTGAGCTTTCCATCCTTGCAGCACAGGTTAATCCAAGTAGTCTCAAAGTCTCGATTTGTTACGATGGCTCAGACTGGCTGTGAATGGAAATGCAACGAGGATGGGGAGACATGATGAAATGCCACGCCAGTTTAAATAACACACCCAGAGCTGGACTAATGCCTTCTGTGCAGATTTTTTTTTTTTTTTTAAGAAAATCAAATTGCTCTGAGGAGAGTAGTGGACTTAACGTTAACTAAACGTTTTGCCTGGCACATGACATTTTTTCATTTAACATTTCATTTTACAAGCTGCCCAGCAAAATCCTCTTTTACTTAACATCCACTCCTCTGTTCTTCCTTTTATTCCTTTCAGGTTTTCAAGGTGGTGTGCATATGTGTGTGTTAATTGCTCGGTCGTGTCCGACTCCTTGCAACCCCGAGGCCCGCCAGGTTCCTTTGTCCATGGAATTCTCCAGGTAAGAATACTAGAGTGGTTAGCCATTCCCTTCTCCAGGGGATCTTCTCTGGAGATCGAACCTGGGTCTCCTGCATTGCAGGCAGATTCTTTACCATCTGCACCACCATGGAGGCCCCTTGCGAAGTGTTAGGTATCACTAAAAACACCATGTGTAGGTTCTAGAGCTCTGTAGGGCTGGAGCATGACTGATGGGGGCAGGATGAGAGTCCCAGGCAGACAGGGTGACCACTCAGTGGGTTTGTCAGAAGCCCATCATTTCTGCTCTGCAAATCCACTGAGAACCAGAGAGTTCCTTCTGTCAACATGTATGGAGACTGGAGGGGAGCACTAAGAACTCCAAGAGGGAGTGCAGACTCTGGAAGAGGGTGGGTCGGCCCCTTGGTGCTGAGGGACGGCAGTGATGTCGACAGCGTCCTTGAAGCTCCCACCTTCTGGACACAGAGCACTATGACTAGGTCCAGACATGGTTCAGCAGACGGCAGCTCACATGGAGAAGGCAAGCATCTCAAAAGGAAGAAACCGTCATTGGCCCTGAGCTACAGCCACACTGGGCAGAGCTGCCAACCGGATGGAGGTCAAGGAACTGTGAGCAACCAAAGTCCCAGAACCAGTCAGGGGTAGAGGGGCTGACAATTTGAGTACTGACTCATCCCTCCCCAGCAGGCCAACTGGGGAGAGCACTCACGACTGCTAAGCATGACAACAGAGTGCAAGGCAGAAGAAATTGGCAGTTGTTGTTGCTGTTCAGCTGCTAAGCCATGTCCGACTCTTTTCTACCCAATAGACTGCAGCACACCAGGCTTCCCTGTCCTTCACTCTCTCTCAGAGCTTGCTCAAACTCAGTCCATTGGGTCAGTGATGCCATCCAACTATCTCATTCTCTTATCCCCTTCTCTTAACGCCCTCAGGGTCTTTTCCAATGAGTCGGCTCTTTGCATCAGGTGGTCAAAGTATTGGAGCATCAGCATCAGTTCTTCCAATGAATACTCAGAGTTGATTTCCCTTAGGGTTGACTGGTTGGATCTCCTTGCAGTCCAAGGCACTCTCAAGAGTCTTCTCCAACACCACAAGTGCCAATTATCAATTCTTTGGCACTCAGTCGTCTTTATGATCCAATTCTCACATCCATACAAGACTAATAGAAAAACCATACTTTGACTATATGAAACTTTGGCGGAAAAGCAATGTCTTTGCTTTTTAATATGGTAAGTCCCCCATAGTTTTCCTTCCAAGGAACAAGTGTCTTTCAATTTCATGGCTGCAGTCACTGTCCGGAGTGGTTTTACAGCCCAAGAAAATAAAACCTGTCACTGTTTCCACTGGTTGCTCTAGCTGAGTAAATAAGTTAAAGCTTTGCAAGTAGATTAAATGCAACAAATCACAAGGCTGAATTCTCACACTGGCATCTTCACGCATCAACATTCCACGTCTACACACGCGTCACTCTTCTCGGCTGGGTATATCACAGTGTGCAATCTCCACCTCATTTCATCATCATGCCACTCTTACCTCCTCTTCCAACAGCTCTCAGTTTACTAAACTGCAGACAAACTAATTTAAGGACGTGTGAACCTGCCATTGCTTTAAAAATAAACGTTTATATTAAAAATCAAAACTCCGAGCCAGTTGCTTCCTGCCCACTGCACAATTTGCTTTGTGAACTAAGCCTACAATGTCTTCCCGGGAGTCATCTTAAATGCTTAAGAGCAGCAGATCAATCTGTATTTCAAAGATCCAGAACAAAGAACAGTCTCTTTTTGAATAGCTGTGAAAGCAGAGAAGAAAGCAAGACTCAACCAGAAGAGCAACCGATGACTACATTCCTCGGGAACATTTTCTGAATAGCTCCGATTCTGCAACTGGAACTGCAGCATCAGGTGACCCCCGCCTTGGATGTAAGCTCCTGGGACTAAAGCTCAGTGTGACCCTGTCTTTCTGCAGCGCTCAGCACAGCTGGGAAACCAAACTTCCAATAACTGAGGAGGATCTAAGTTACTCCCTCCTTCTTTCCAATCTCAGTGGTCCTAATTTCTATTTTCCAATTCTGTGTATTACTTTACTGCTTAGCAGGGATGGCACGTCCTTGCTGTCTTGCCATGAAATATTAAATATAAGGGGCATTTCCAGGTATTGCATTATTAAACATAATAAAAAGGCACATGGCTTATATTAACAATATAGTAATACACAATCACTTCACAACAACAGTTACGTTTATAAAACTTAACACTAATAAAATACCTACTATGCTTCAAGAATAGGAGGCATTTTGAATGAGATCATTTAAAATCAATGACTCAAGGAGTAGAGGTATTGAACCTTGGATCACACACATAATACAGTCATTAGAGAAGAATTCACTTTCAGGGTCTCAAGCCCTCGTGTTCAATCACTCCAAAAAGCTACTGTTTTCTATCTACATGATATGAAAAAGCTTTTATACAGACTGCAAAGAAAAGCTATTACTACTACTTCAAAATATATTTCAAGTTCAGATATGAACTCTGTTAGTAAATCCAAACTACTGAACATCCCAACCTAGGATATCACAGGTAAAGAAGAGTGAAAATATTTCACTTTCTGTTTGTTACTTCTTCAAACGGCAATTTATTATATGAAGAATCCTCCAGCTTCCAGTAAAATCTACCCCAATATAACAACGATTCAGGACTCTGGACCCTCCTTTGCTCCTTAATTAGACGTTTCATAGGCTTCCAAGTGAAACTCAACAACTGGCCCTGAGATCATCTGCATGTAGCCAGACAACATAAGCCGCCGGGTCACCATCCTAGAGCACTGCCTGATAGGTTACCTTAGGCAAGCCTCACTTGACAACAAGCCACAATTCAGTTAAATCCTGGAGTGATCTGAGATTTCCTGATTCCTCTGAATTTGGAGAGGATGTAGGGAACCCTCCTCCCTAAAAATGGAGGAATAAAGAGAGGTAAGATCTCATACAGGGGTGTCTTCTGTTTGAAGGGCCCCCAAGAGAAAGAGCGCTGCATCCTTACCAAGTGAGCAGTAATATACACTCAGATGCATTCACGAGCTTGCCTCCGAGTCCGATAGACAGTGCACAAAAACCCCATGCCAGTCACCTCTATGCTGCTCTGGAGTTTAAGGAGGTCCGTGAACGCAGGAAGAGCAGAGCAGATGGCAGGACACTTAGGAGAGCAGGGAAGATGAGAAGAAGGAAGGGGGGTGTCGGAAGCACCCACATAAGCGGCCCTGGGCCAGGAAAGAGCTGGCTGGAGAGCGTGGAGATGGGCTGCCAAGGGTCTCTAGAGCGTCCGAACCCCATGCCTTCATTTCAGGGGTGAGGAAACAGGCAGTGGTCACAAAGCCAGTAAGCAACAGGAATCAGCCCAGGCTGCTCAAGTCTCCCTGCTGAAGAAGTCAAGATGCGTGGACCACAAAGGAAGACGTGCAAGCCACACGGTGTGGAACAGCTTTCTACATGTTCACCTCACACTCCCCTCCAAGGAAGAGCACAAGATGAAGGTAGTAGAAAGGGTGTGCTCTAGGACGAGGGGCCATCTGGACCACACCGTTGGTCACTGAGCATCTATCTTCAGTGGTACCTACAAGAGAGAGATTTGTAATTGGGTTGTGGTTGTTATACTCTTAAGAGGCCAAGATCAAGTCCTCTCTCCAAATAAAGGAACACCCTAGTAACTCTGAGGCTTCCCTGGTGGGTCAGATGGTAAGGAATCTGCCTGCAACTTGGAAGACTGGGGTTCAATCCCTGAGTTGGGAAGATCCCCTAGAGGAGGGCATGGCTACCCACTCCAGTGTTCTTGTCTGGAGATTCCATGGACAGAGGAGCCAGTGGGCTATAGCCCATGGGGTCCCGAAGAGTCAGACAGGACTGTGCCTCTAACACTTTCACTTTCACTAGGAACTCTGAATTACAAATGGAGAAAACTGAAATGCTGTGATCAAGAGGTTTAATAAAGGTCAGGCTTTGCTAGAAACGGCAAAATGTCCCTTTGGTGCTCAACAGCTGGACTTAAGACTTCTGTTCTTTAGGGCCTGGCTCCAAAAATATGAGATTATATTTTTGAAACAGGCTTTGTAGAGAAGAGAAAAATCTCCATTCAACAAGCTTAACCATTAACTTTAGGGCGAGGGTCGGGGGGTGAGGAAGAGTACCATAAAATCCAGTGCTTCTCATATTAACATGCACAGAAATTGCCAGGGAATTTGTCAAAATGCAGATTCTGATTCTGTAGGCCTGAGGTCAGGCCTGAGATTTTAACAAGCTCCTGGGTGATACTGACGCCACCGGCCCCGTCCATGAACCATACGTCAAGCAGTAAGGCCATAAAACAACAAGAGGTACGAAAACCACATTTCAACGAATGTTTTATCTCACAACTCAGACTGCTGGCTACAAAACAGTGACATGTGAGTCTTTCTCCTCCTGATGAGTGATAGGCTCTGCAGAAATGTCAACACAACTTCTTGCGGGTGGGGAGGGGGGGGGAGTTTTCCAAGTCCAACAAGTATACACAAAAGCATTCAGCACATGGCATTGTGATTATTTAATACAAGAGAATTTGCTCCAGGTTTGCTGGCAGCAGGGAGGGGATCATAGTCTCTGTGTTTGTCATATAAGAAACAGAGAGTAAAGGCCAGAGACACAGAATCTGGTTTAAGTCCTCCTGGGTGGTCAAATGAACCATGTGTCCACTTGCATGAAAGCTAATCTCCCCCAGTTGCACTCAGAATGGGCCCTGCTTCACTTTCCAGGAGTCCTACGGCTTCCGTGGTGGCAGCCACAGGAGAGCCTGGGCTTAGACCATGGAGTGGGGCTGCTCTCACCCAGGCACTTCTAGAACACCCGAGGCGCTTCTTTCCACAGTCTCATGCACCGCAGTAGAAATGTAAAGCTTTCTGAAGACTGTCTTACAGTCTTTGCGGGCTATTCCACACCTGAGGAATCCAATTTTTACAAGGAGCCTTTAGGAAGCAAGGTAGTTTTGGAGATCTGAGATTTAGAGATCTGATCCAAATCCCTGACCGTGACGAGTTACATGACCTTGGGTAAATTATTCAAAGCTTTCTGTTTCCTCGACTATAAAATGAGGACAACAGCCACCTAGGGAGGTTTCAGTGAGCTCAGGCACTCAGTGGCCGGCCTGCTGAGGGTCAATGGCAGGAGGACCACCAGGGCCACCTTCTCCAGCTGAGCCAGGCAATCCCAATCTGCGCTGTAATAAACACACACATCACTAGTGGGCTCTCTTCTCAGTGAGCTTATGCCCTGGGCCAGCAACGTGCATAAGTCACCTGCTTTTTAAACACTGCTGAGAACTCCTGATTCCTCTGCACTCACTAAGCACTGTGGTGCGGTGAGAAGGAAGACTGTAATATTTATTGTCCCCAGCACCATCTCACCATTAATCCTCCCTGCATTGCACCTTCCCCTTGCATCCTCATCTTATCAGAAGACAGCTCAGCCCAAAGTGGAAGAAGAGAGCCTGTCCCTTCACCCCATCTCCCCACTATGTGTCCTCCCTGAGGCAACAGCAACTGGTCTACCCAGCAGGGTGCGAAAAGGAATGACCGCCTTTCCCCGCCAGTCCAGCACTGACCACACAGGAAGGCTACTTACAACAGCAAAACCCTGGCAGACCATGGTTTACAAATAAATGTGTGTGATTAATGCTATAAAGAAAAGAAATTAATGCTTTAAAGAAAGCCAAAGAATTGATGCTTTTCAACTGTGGGGTTGAAGACTCTTGAGAGTCCCTTGGACTGCAAAGAGATCCATCCAGTCCATCCTAAAGGAAATCAGTCCTGAATATTCATTGGAAGGACTGATGCTGACGCTGAAACTCCAATACTTCAGCCACCTGATGCGAAGAACTGACTCATTTGAAAAGACCCTGATGCCGGCAAAGATGGAAGGTGGGAGGAAAACAGGACGACAGAGGATGAAATGGTTGGATGGCATCACTGACTCAATGGACATGAGTGTGAGCAAGCTCCGGGAGTTAGTGATGGACAGGGAAGCCTGGTGTGCTTCAGTCCATGGTGTCGCAAAGAGTCAGACACGACTGAACAACTGAACTAAACTGAACTGAATGCTTTAAAGTCCACAGTATTCCAATATATATTATCTCACTCAATCCCAACAGAAACCCTGTAAAGTATTTAAAACTGTTCTTATTACCATCACGACAGATAAAGGCTTACAAAGAGTAATAAACGAGACAAGTTCATGGCCACCTTCTCTCATTCTCCTAAGACGGAGGTCTCCTCAGGAAGATGGTGAGGAGGACATTCCAGAACCACCTGCGTCACTCAGTTGCACACATCCTTCTGACAGAGACCACTGGAGCCCACTCTATCAGCCTGAGCTGCGCTTGCTCTAGGTCATCAGGCTCAGTAAACCACAGCTCACCAGCTGCGGGCCCTTAATCATAGCCTTAAGAAGGTCTGGCGCACTGGAATGTAAATGGCAGTGCTGAGTCAAGGGTGAAGCTGAAACCCTACATTTTCCCTTGGAGCAGGAAGGGCCCTGCTCTGTGAAGAACCTTCCCTTGAGCTCGGGATTCAGAGCCGAGCAGAAACAGCCAGCTGCACAGGCAAGACGACCGCACGAGAGCCTGTTCACCAGCGTGAGAGCTGCCTTCCCCCTCCCTCTGCCCACACCCCCGTCCCGGGCTGAAAGGGCCTTTTCAAAGGCATTGGAGGTGCTAGAACATCTCCGCTAAGTAATTTAATAATGAGCATCTGGTACTTGAGTCCCAAGCAGAAAAGAATGTGCCCGGGAGCTGGCTGGCTGAGCCACATTCCTCCTGTCACCCTGCAGCAGCGGGCGGGTGGGCGGGCTGCAGCCGTGCTGAGGACAAG